>OY723395.1:24186092-24429137 GCA_963210295.1 Ophion ellenae
CATTGACGGCCATTTGCCACTAAACAATGTAATATTTTTCAATAAAAAAATTACTGAAAGTTCTTCAAGATGTGTTCTTTAAGATGGTATATTGATCGATTAAAAAAGTTTTGTAGTTTTCTTCTAAAAAATTCATGATAAAGGTCTTTTTTTGCGCTACAATTGGGGGTAACGCCTTAATGAAAATTTTACAGAATATTCCTCAAATGTCCTTTTATCATATACTAATTACATAAATAAACATACATCAACTGTGTCGTCAAAAAAATTATCGTAAATATGCTTTTTTTTATAGCGAATTAACCTTCTGTGGCTAAAAGCTACTTCTCCTGGATTTGCGATTGGCCGAAACATTATTTTTTTTCTATTCGAATCCGGTTTTTCATAGTAAGTGATTTCTTTTGCCAAAATCACGATCATCGGCGAGTCTTAGGTCCTACCTCCAGCAATGAGACAGCGGCTGTGAAAATTTCGCATCATTCCATCGCGCCGCTTTTGAGTAAAATTCGAAAAACTTTCCACCGATGCGTCGTTTTGCCGCGAAACCATAATCTTTGAAAGTCACCAGTGAAACGCGAACTCAGCTCTGTATCCACATAGGTTCTTTTGAAATCTCCACCACGGAATGCCTCCCCCGGATTCATTTTTCCCTCTTGCAAGAACACGTGGCGACCTTACTAATCTTGGCGACCCTCCGCTCGCGCCATAGATAACAAAGGGTGGTCGTGAGAGTGTCGAGTGAATTTAAGGAAAAAAAAATTAAAAAAGGAAAGAGCAAGTAAAAGAGAAAAAAATGGGTAGGATGTCGACGGCATACTAGATGCGGGCCTGGGAGAGGAGGGCAATCTTTGTCGGGCGATGCAAATGACGCACGCATACGAAATTCGAAATGAGCGGGCCCGGGAGTCGCGTATACCCAGCGACGACGACGACGACCCCGACGACGCCGACGACGTATAGTTTGATTAATTACCAGGAGGGCGCACGGGGCAGGGGAATACGCGCGAATGGGAACGGGAACGCAGGCGTTCGCGTTAATCTCGCTGCTGCACCGAAGCAGGAAGGGGCCGAAGTGTAACCCCGACGAAATATATGGATGTTTTCCCGATTGTTTCACCAATCACTCACTGACGAAGATCGACGATCCATATAACACCCTTTCGCTCGTATACGCAGCTACCGTTATGCTGCGCCATCTATACCACCCCCGCGTGGCAGTCCGTATACACGCGGTCATACCCCGCCTGCATTCATATATGGTTGTGCATGGTGCATCACACGCCAAATGGACCGGCCTCCGATCGACTCTCGAGCGCTTCGCTTCTATTCGTGACGGTTTAGGGTGATGTGGATCATATTCTCGGTCAGTTGTCACCTGTCCTATAGCTCTCTCTCGCTCTCTCCCTCTCTCTCTTTTCTTGCCCTTGTATAGCCTTTTTTGGTCTCGTGTCCCTGTATTTATTTCCTTTTATTTTTTTATCGTATGAAGCACGAGGGTGGTGTCCAAGAGGACGCTTTTACCCTTATCGTTCAACACGAGATACCCACTAGGGCTAGTTTTTAACCTAGAGCACAATTAAAGATAATCTAATCTGATACTATCGCTGACTCTTTCTCTTATTATTTATTCAGATTAGACGTTACTCGACCTCCATACTGCAGGTATTGAAAGCCGCGGGCAAGTCCCGACTGTAAATTGTTTTGTGTGAATTTATATGATTTCGTATGATTTTATATGATTTCGTATGATTTTATATGATTTCGTATGATTTTGTATGATTCGTATGATTTGTATGACTCTATGTGATTTTGTATGATTTTATACGATCTTGTATGATTTGTATGATTTTGTATAATTCTCTTTGATTTTCTGCTACCGTTGTGTATGGTCTTATATGACTTTGATTGTTTTGTATAATTTTCTTTGATTTCCAACTAGTGTTTTGTATGATTTGTCTGATTTTATATCATTTCGTATAATTATCTGTGATTTCCTACTATTGTTTTGCATGATCTTGTATGATTTTGTATAATTCTTTTTGATTTCCTACTATTGTTTTGTATGATTCGCATGATTCTGTATAATTCTCGTTGATTTGTGTCTAAAGTGGTCATTTGATTGTATGATTCTGTACAATTCTCTTTGATTTGTGAGATTTTGTATGATTTCGTATGATTTTATATGATCTTGTACGATTTGTATGATTTTGCATAATTCTCTTTGATTTTCTACTACTGTTTTGTATGAACTGTATGATTCTGTATAATTCTCTTTGAGTTTTGTATGATTTTGTATGACTTTGTATAATTCTGTTTGATTTCCTACTACTTCTGTATGATCTGCCAGAAATCATTTTCCCATGATTTCTCATCAATTCCTATTCATTTCTTATTGAAGGCTTGTTTGCGTAAAACCGGGCGCCTATTTACGATCCTACAAAACCTAGTATGATTCAGTATGGTGGTGCGATTTTCTACTCTACTCTTTGGTTCAGTACGATTCGCACTATTTTGTACAATTTCTCATGACCTGTCTAATTTTGTACTGACAATTTTCTTCAATATCTGTCGTTAATTTTCCTTATGTTACATTATGTTAGAGAGAACTAAAACTGTAATGAATTGTGCTCCTACCAGCTCTGCCCCAAAGTTATCAAACTAGGGCATAATAAATAAATCAATCAATCAATCTCTCGCTCTCTCCGTCCCTCTTCCTCTCGATCCCTTACGGGGATGTGAACCGGATATCCTCCTACACCAGTCCACCGGAAAAAAGCTCAATTTTTTCAGCCTCGAAACATACTGTGCAGTCATTTTGAAAAAAAAAAGCACGTTTGGTCTCATTCCAAAAAGTTACCTATACGTTTTTCCTGCAAAAAGCGTTTTTCGAAATTGATTGCCAGCAGAACTTGGATAAGCTTCATCCGATTCACTTCAAAATATCACAGTATCTCCCAAATTGGATACCCCACGGAAACACATAGGAATTTTTCGCCTCGTTCAAAATTCCTCTTGTTATAAACAATTTCACTGGATGTTTATTTTTTGCTCCAAAAAACAGTGTTTTTTTTTTGAATGCCTGCTATTTCTATCAGAAACAAAGCCAAACTAAAATTCCTCACGTATTTGTCCAGCTGCCGTCATGCGATTGCGAAACATTTTGGTTTCTCGTTCAAGGCCAAAATCCGCGGCAGTGATGCTGAAGATGCAAGCTCCGAAGCACCGCCTACGAGTTTTCAGCGATTCGGCGAGAAGCGAAGCATAGAATGTGGACGAGAGGGAGATAAAGTACAAGGCGTGAAAGCGTCTGGCAAAGTAAGACGAGTGACGAGACGAGTGAAAGCCAGCAGACGAAAGATGCGTCGCGTCACTGCGAGAGAGCAACAAAGTTGGCCCAACCAGCTGGAAGACGCGAAAGAAGAGGCTTCCGGATGCCACGACGAGCAGCTACTCTACCGTCCCGCCGTAACTACTGGGAGGGCTCTCTCTCTCTCTCTCTCTCTCTCTCTCTCTCTCTCTCTCTCTCTCTCTCTCTCTCTCTCCCTCTCCCTCTCTCTCTCTCTCTCTCTCTTTTTCTCATTCGTGGTCTGCCTCTCCTTTTATTTCTCTCGTTCTCACCTATCAAGAAGCCAATGAGACACGCGTATCTTTTCCACAATCTCTTTTTCCCAGACACCCACGCGACGTCATCCTCAACGGCCTCATATTTTCACCCCGTGTTTTGATCTCGCTCAGAGCCGATACGTTGCGATCACACGAGTCGTGCTCTACTTGCGCAACACGCGACGGGGACGAACGAAAAGTTGCGAATTCCTGGCAACGAATTTCATTCCTCAGTGACGAGGTTTTTTTTAAATTTTCCGAAAGAGAATTTCTACGTAACGAAAGTTACTCCAGATTTTCCGATGTTCGAGCGTGTCGTCGAGACGGAGTTTTAAGTATGCGTGGAAAATGGAATGGATTTTTGCTTCGTTTTTGCTAAGTACGCAAAGTTTGGAATCGAAGCACTGACAGGTTAAAGAATTATAGCAATGTTCATTCGCAGTTATTGTACACGCATTCTTACGCGATTTTGCTCCACTCTCAGTATTGTTATCCACAGAGGTTTATTGGAGGTGATTTTAGGATGGAATAACCAAAGAAATAACTTTAAAAAATACGCTTGTTTATTGATCCTTCATGAATATGTACGAATTAAAAAAATACGTATTGTCATGTACTTTAAGTACGTTTGATTACAACGGTACGTGGTAATAGCAGCGCAATCGGCAACCAATGTTGTAGATGTCGTATGAATCCGACAAGAAAACTAAACATGTTCTCAATCTGTATGAGCGTGTGCTGTTTCGTACCAGATTCAGCAAAAAAAATTAACAAGACGACAGCATGCTAAACTTTGATTATCAATTTTTCATACTTTTCTGGCCATACGACGAATTATATCTTAAAAAATAATGATCTCTACTCCATCCTGCTACGAACGTTGGAAAACAGTCTACTGAAGGTGTATGCCAAATCTGAGCCCAATCGGCCAATTGGTTATCCAGATATAGAGGTTGCCGATTTGAAAAGCATAGTTTCGAAAAAAAGGCGCTTAAGGGGGGAGATACCTTTAAGCGAGGAAATAATTTGCTGATTATCATGATTTTTTTTTAAACGAAAGAGTTCTTCGTCATTTTTTACTTATGGCATGTTTTATTACGACTTTTGGCCGTTACATGGTATTTCTTTTATTAATCTTTAAAAATTGCGAGGGTATAGCACGATCGACCAAACTGCATTTTCAAAACTGGCATATAGCTAAAAAACTAATCGTCCGATTCTGCTGAAATATGGTATAAATCTTTCTAACCTTATTGTCTAAAATATGGCCCTAAGTGTTTGTGAAAATTAAGAAAAGTATTTTTTATTGCAAGATGCAGCCATTTTTTTCGGAAAACTCAATCTTTTTGTTTCAAAGCGGATCATTCCATCAACTTTCAACATTTCCCACTTTTTCTTGATTTATCTTCTGCGTATGAGTGTTAACAAAAGAAAAATTTTCGTTGGTTCTTTTTCAGATTAATCCAATCGACGCTACGTATTACGCAGTTTAACAATATCCGCCGCAACCCGTTTAGAAAACCGTGCCATTTTTAATGATTAGTGAAATAAAAAATACCACGTAACAGCCAAAAGTAGTAATAAATCATACCCTAAGTCTCAAAAATCGTGAATAAATCTTTCCTTAAAAAAAAACCCACTGAAAAACAGCAATTTTTTCTCGCCTAAATGCATCTTCCTCCTTATACGGCTCTTACAGGGGGTCAAAAAGGTCCGTAGAATAATTAAATTATATAAAAAAAAAGATTTAAAAAATTTCTAGACAACAATACTGCCTCAATTGCACCGTAGCAAAATTCCGGCTATTTTCTCGCTCCCTCTCTCTTCCCCTTTTGCAGTGAAGTATGACCAATAATACTTATATATTGCCAATTCACTTTTCCCTGGACATTTGAGGCTTGGTCCTCGTATTCTGCCACTTGTGACTCACTTAACGTCCGAGACGTACTTTTGGGAAGTTAAGGAGAGATATACACCTAGATGGTCGAGGTCGAGGATTTAGAAGCTATGAACATTCCGTCGACCGTAGAAGACCTACACTATCGATGATTCCATGTAAGTTGACAAATTTCATGATTTATTCATTCCCAAATTTTCAAACGCGTTTTTCTCAAAACCACGTTTTTCAAATCGGTATCCAAAATTTCTCGAAAACCAATGAACCGATTGCCTTGAGGTTTTTTGTGATTATTCTATACACCATTATCTAGTACTTGACATATGATTTTTTTTCCGTTACTTAGTTTTTGTTTTATAGGCAAAAGTAGAACTAATTTTTGGCCCAAAAATCACTATTTATGTTCAAACGTCCGCCATTTTGTCATAAATCGATATTTTCAAAATCGGCTATGACAAGTACTAGATTATAGTATCTAATTTAATGATCTTTTTGGTTTTTTTTTAGATGATTTTTTAAGAAACGCCGGTCGGTACCTTATGCGCAGATTTTTTTACGACGTTCCAAGAATCATACAATATCCTTGTATATTTTTGATATTTTTAAATAAAGAAAATTAAACATATTTTTGAATGTATACACTTTTAGGTAATTAAAGCTCCAATCCAAAATTTCAAATAGTTTTCCTTGAAAAAATTCACAAAAATGACCTTTTTTCCGGCTCCTAGGTATATATCTCCCCTTAACATTCCGGCCACCTCCGGGCCTGGTAGTGTATTTCCCATTGGCGATTGCGAGAAAGTCCGGCAAAAGTAAAATCTAAGTGACCGGACACTGCCGGTGCGTGGTGAAAAGCGCGAGGGTGGGCGCAAAGAGCAGTTGGGGGGATGCGAGACGTCGGAAAAGTTGCTCCATACACACTGACGACGTCTCGTGCGCCCGAGCAAAGGTTCGATAACAACGTTTCCAAACGAGATCCCGACGAGGACGAGAATGGCAGGAAAGACTCGAGGCGCGGTGTAGCTGGAGCAAATGCGCACGATAGTTGGGGACAAACTTTCCAACAACGATGGAATCGACGCTTCGAGCTCCCGCTCGACAAGAAGTGAACTTTCCACGAGAGAAGCGCGTCAGTGGAAATCGCCTGACTGTTTCGCCGCGCGGTAACTGCAAAATTCTCATCAAGCCTGCTACGCGACCCCAACGGAACGGCTACATTTCGCCGACTCGTGCAAAATTAACGAGACAAATGTGCTACACACGACGTTACAACTGGAGCATGCATTTGCCGGGAGTAATAGTTTTCAGACGACAAAGCTCTTCCTTTGTGGAAGGTTAAATGTAATATTTTGTTACTTTCTCTTACAGCGCCCTTCTACTCGTTGCTATTGGCAAATTAGACGAACTATTCCAATAATCAGCCCTAAATTAGGCTAACTTTTTCCAACTTGTTGGACATTATACGACATATCTCAGAAGGTAATTGACCGATTTAGGCTTGTAACCAGATTTCTGAAAAGGATTTCGGTTGACTCGGAGAATGCCGTTGGATGCGATCCGATATCTCAATTCCTTGTGCCCGAAAAAGCCATCCGAATGTCGCGGGAGTCGACATACGAAGGGGCAGGCCTAAGACAACCCGGCAGGCCGACTTTGGGGCGATCCAGTGGATAGGCAAATGGTCCCAGCCGGACGGGCCAAAAAGCGGTCGCAAGCTGGATCAATTCTGCACAAAATGAGCCCAGGTAGAAGTCTCTAAGTCAAAGGGACGATTCTGGAGAAGCTGCAACGCGAAATGATGCATTTCCAAAAGTCCAGATGGCCGATTCTACGCAACGGCTATTCTTTGATCAGACCTAGCTCAGCTGCTCATAAACTGATTCAGGCTTGAAATCAGGCTCCCGAAATGGATTTTGGTCGACTTTGAGAAATCGGTTGACCTCATCCGGTTATCTAAATATTTTTTATTAAAAAAAGCCCTGATAATGGAAAACTATCATGGTTTGGCCCAAAATAGAGTTTTACGCGGTTTTTTTCTGAAAAAATCATCTTTTCGCGGGTGGGACTCAGTTTTTTGGAATCAGCAATTGATTTCGTACTGGATAGGGCCTCCGAAAAAAAACGAATATTCGAAATGTCTACATCGATCAGGGATTTCGCCAGATCTGCCATGTTGATCGACCATACCTCAGCTCCCAATGAATACATAAGGGATTTGAAGGGACGTTTCCAAGGGCTATGGGCTCATCCCAAGATCTCAATTATCCATACATGAGATGTCAATAAAATATCAGATGTCAATATAGAAAACTTTCGATTCTATTGAAGAAAAACAAAAATCTGCAACGTCGAAAAATCTTTTTACTTAATCTACTGCCATTCCGTCAAAAAATGAAACTCCCAAAAATCCTTCGATCACAAACTTCGTATTGTCATCTACTAACAGAATCTTTTTGTTTCGTTTTTTATTTCATATAAACCGCTCCGCAGATAACTTGCTTACCGCAAGGCATGTAGAAAAAAAAGAAGTTTCCACAGGTCAGCTGCATTTCCATGATTTTCAAATATTATTCAACGAAAAAATTTGTAAATGAAGGTCTTAGGCCACTCTAGAGGCCGAAAAATAGGCTTTTTGGGGATTTTTTTTCAGAAAAACTACAAAATAAATCGAGATTACAAAAAAGGGTGTTTATCATACATATCAGTGACTGTATACAATTATTTTTTCAAAGCAATTAATTTCAAAATGGCGGCTGTGCGGCGTTTATCTCAAAACTGCACTTTTTAAGTTGGCCGGAAACATAACTCAGACAATTTTCAACCGATTCACTCGAAATGTTGAATATATCTTGAAAAATACATTGTCTATGGAAGTGCGTAGGATTTTTTTTTTTCAATTGCATAGTTCATTTGTTATTACCAATTATCTGACGATTTTTTAGGTAAATTGTTCACTTTCCAAAAATTTGCGTCAGATAATTGTTAATAACAAATGAACTATGCAATATAAAAAAAATCCTACGTACTTCTATAGACAACGTATTTTTCGAGATATATTCAACATTTCAAGTGAATCGGTTGAAAATTGTCTGAGTTATGTTTCCGGCCAACTTAAAAACACCCTTTTTTGTAATCTCGATTTATTTTGTAGTTTTTCTGAGAAAGAAAAATCCCCAAAAAGCCTATTTTTTCGGCCTCTGGAGTGGCCTAACCCCTTAAGTTAAATACCGCCACTTTTAAATAAAATTTGATTCGCCCTAAAAAAATGCATCGAAGTTGTAAAAAAATGGTCGAATATCACCTGTTTCCCTTGTGGCCAACTAGGCGTGGGTTTGTCAGAATTGCAATACAATGCTGAGGTGATAACTCCAATTTTTGGCAACTTTGGGTCCAAGCATTCAGGTCCGTATCGCCCGAGGGGTCGTGTATCACCGTTTGCACAGGATCCAGAATCACACCGCATTGTTAAAGTTTCAAAGGTCCGCGAGTGGGTAAGAGACGTCGTCGGGTATCGAAGTTTCGGCAAGGAAAGTTGACGCGCACCGTCGATTGTCCTGTTGCATGTCCTCGATCTGCAGCCCCCCTCGCCCTCTCCGCAAAACTTGTCGCTACCAAAATGCCAGACCGCGGGCAAAACGAAAGGAAGTTCTCGTTGCGGCTCGTATCTCCACGTATCGACAACCACATAGATGGCAATACCAACAATAAATGAAAACTAACCAACTTGCAACAATTACTCACCCTGTCCAAGTGCAACGGGTTAGCTGCTCCGCGTCGGGTCACCTCGCTGCTCAACGACTGCCTTTTCAATTCGAATATATCGATATATATATATTCGAAAAAAAGACCAAAGATCGCCCAAAGTCAACGTCCCAAAAACGTAACTACCTCCGAAACTCCGTTGATCAAAAAACTCCCCGTGCGATATCGAAGCACTGTGACAACGTGAAACGTCGCCGAATCTTCAAAATGTTCGCACAGTTGATGAAAGTTTCGGTGCCTCAGAGAAACGTCCTGAGAACACTGAATGGACCCTCAACGTACTCAGACCCAAAGCCGAAAGCGATATCGCGGGGGTTGGATTCACGATGAAATTAATCGTGAACCGGAAGCGATGTCAATTGATGACTGTTTCGCTACGTTATTTCTCTCTATCTTCAAATGAGGCAACCAGCGGGAAAATCTCTGCGCGTCTATCTATGCAGGAAACAACGATGATGAGGATGCACCGATCAGCTGAACGAGTTGAAAAATGGTCCCGGCTCGGTACCGGCGTCGCGACGACTGGCGGACGCAGACTGACTTCATTGACGGTGTGGTATAGCCGCCACGCTCACCTCTCTCTCTCTCTCCCCCTCTCTCTCTCTCGCTCCTATGACCGCGGATCGCTCCGACGCATCGCGGACGTCCCGACGACCACCAGGAGAGAGCGCGCGTTCGCCTTTTCTCGCGATTCTTCGGGCATTGCGTCGCTTGGCCCGCGCACATCATCCCTCTGATATCCGAACATCGCGTCCACCCCCGTGCGATGCTCACGAACATACGCGTGTCTGTGTGTGGATACGTAGCCCTCCTCACCCCACCCTCCGCCGTCACCCCATCTTTTCACCAGGCTTCTCCGCTGACGTTAATCCCGAATATCCCGTCTCCCTCGGTTCGCTGTTTGCACCCTTTCGAACGGATAAAGGATGCACAAAAGGGATTCGAAATAACGGACGCGCGGTGGCCCTTGCGGTAATATCTCCGAGACGTCGAGGGATAGACGGGGTAGGGTAAAGAGGGCGAAGAGTGAAAATAGGAACGGGGTGACTTTTCCATGGACGAATAAGTTCCGAGTTAAGGGAAGAGGGTGAGAAGCTGCTCTCTCTGCTTCCGGAGGTTGGCAGAGCCCGGAGATATGCGCGAGGAAGAGAGAACGAGGGGGAGGGGGGGGTTGGCGCGGGTGAGAAGCTGCGGAAGGATCACGAGGACGAGGCGAACCGAGAGGGTGGTGTACGGTAGCAGGTCGGGCGGCGTTGTAGCAAAGGATGCAACAGTTGCTCATCCGACGCCTCCTAGGGTCGCGATCGTGCGCATCGTCACGTGCCATAACGGCACACATACCGACTTCCGCCCATACGAGTGACGGAAGTCAATGTGCGAGAGCACCAGGTCGGACTAGGCGCAACATGGATGCGGTTCCCCAGCTCGAGGGTGCAAGACGCTGCTTATGCGAGATTGATTAGGCTCGTTCACCGTGCGCGGCGAGAGACTGAGAGTTCGCGAATCGTACGCGAGGTGGCGCAGGCCTGGCGTCTTCTCGCGGCCGCTGCAACGACCCCGAAACCGGGATCGTAGTTCGCAGGTGCGTAAGGCCGGGTCCACACTGTGCGGTTCTAACGGAGCGATTTTTCCGGGACTATAGTGGAATGTAAGTCTTAAACTATGCATATATAGATCCGGCAAAAACGCTCCGGTAGAACCGCATAGTGCGGACCCGGGGAATGTGGGGTAAGTGGAACTATCGGTCGGATGTGTTGGGCGCTTTTATTTGCAGCTAGCGAATTTATTGGGAGTCCAAATAAGTGTCCGTCGTTTTTTATAAAAAATTTGGCATTTGTTGTGGAAGAACGGTACTTTATGTTTTATTCAATGTATTTTCCATCGCTACATTTAGAAAAAAGATGTATTATGTTCCAATAAATTGGCATAATTTATTAGAAATTTATAAATGTTTACTCGTATGGAGACAGTTTTTATGTGATTGTAACTACAGCATTTATTCGGCATCACTAAATATGTTTTTTTACGTGCCGATTTTTCACATCAATTAAAAGCCATATTTTAAATAGAAAATTTGAATAAATATTTCCTCAAATCAAATAAATACTACTTTTCAATCACGAAAATCTCTTATTTCGCGACTATGATACTAATGCGCGAAGGCGCAGTTTGCCCTTCAATGCGACGGGCCCGACAGCAGGCCGCTCGTCAGATGTAGCTCACGCATAGGCTTACCATGTAGCTTCTTCCTATGCCAATGCCTTTGGCACAAGTGTCAGTGTTGCATTTCGGAAGTGAGAAACTCGAAAGTGAGCAATGATTTAAGTGTAAGTAAGAATATAAAGTGAGAAAAACACGTTCAAGTGAGAAAATAATGACGGACGAAATGACACAAGTTCTCGAAAAAAAACAGCTGGGGGATTATGAAGAATCCGATTAGATGTTTAAAAAAACTCTATTTGTCGGATATAAAACACCTATTTCTTCTAACATATATATCCTATTAGATGTTAAGACAAATTCTTAGTATATCTTAAACATAAACTTAAATAAATTTTTTTCTTAGCTGTTAATGAAATCGTAGTAGGCCGACATATGAATAAGAAGACTTATTCGCCGGGAGACAAACTTCTTTGTCCTTAATAAATCTTTTTTCTGAGTGCAGCCACTACTTTTTCCCATCTTTCTGGCAGCATATGGAAACCGCGTCGGACGAACAGTTCATCTTTTGAGGGGCTATCCATAAATCGACCCAATATTTGGTATCTTTATATGATGTGAAGTGCTGCTCAGACAGGCCGTGCGTCATCGATCGAAATAAATGATAGTCAGAGGGGCAATGTCTGGTGGATACGGCGGGTGGGGTAAAACTTCCCAATTGAGTGTTATGGGTGACCCTTTTGCGTTCGGCGTTCAACGTTTCTCGGCTTCAGTGCATATGGAACCCAATTTCCTTGCTTTTGAATCATTCCCAACGATTTCAAGGGAGACTTTGTCCTTGAAATGCAGCGAGAGATGTTAGCGGCTCAACATGAGCAGCTAGAAGAAGAGGAGGGATGCCTCTATGGACCAGGCATTGCGGATTAGCGGTAATTATAAACACATTTGTGTAAACACATGACAAAACTTTAAACGCGTTTTTCTCGAAAACACGTTTTTAAAAATGGCTGACATTCTCCTGACCGCTGTAATTAACATATCGACCTGAAATTTGGAGAGCATACTCAGAAAATATGTCTTCACGGAATGGCGGATCGTTTTTCCGATAGATACATTTTTGCATTTATTATTTATCTTTTTATGCGAAAAAAACGCGAAAATTCGATTTTTTTTTAATTGCCGCCATTTTCCGAAATTTGTACTAAACGAAAAACCCATCCGTCATTCCATGACCAAAGGGTCACAGATTGATAATATGCTTTGAATTTGTGTTTTAGATCAACAAAGAGGGGGCAGTGATGTCAGCCGTTTACCGCCCGCGATTTGAGGACCTGTTTTCGCGGAGCTGCAACGGCCGCCATTTTGGTTTTTTTTTCAAAAAAAAATTTTTTAACGTTCTGTATATCATGAATAAAAGCAAGAAAAAAACCGCACTCAAAAAGCTTTACTCGTTTCCTTTAAAAAAAATAAGATGTAAACACCTGAGATATGGCACTCCAAGGACAAAGTCTCCCTTAAACGCCGTAAAATTGCTTGTTGAATCACTCCTGATGTAAGTGCAAGTTCTTCTTGCGTTTGGCACGTATCTCTCTCCAATGAGGCTTCCAATTCCGTGTCTTCGTACGCTTTCGGCCTTCCGCTACGTTCTTTGTCTTCGACGTCAAACTCACCGTTCTTAAACTTTTGAAACCACTCACGACAACTTCTCTCACTTAAAGCAGCCTCACCATATGCTTCTACAAGCAATCGATGCGCCTCAGCTGCAGATTTCTTCAAATTAAAGAAGTGAAGCGAAAGTTCTCGCAAATGACGCTTATTCGGCTCAAAACTCGAAATTTTCGCACGAAAAAAATTATGTGATGCTGATACAAAATCGCTAATATTTCAAGGTTATGGTCTTGCCAGATGTCCAACCCTACGATATGACGTTTTACATCTGACAATTTCAACTATAACTTCCTGGGCGCACCCTCTTTTGTCAAACGGCGGAGACTTATTTGTACTCCCAATAGCTCTTTTATCATTTACAATGCATATTTATCGGTGTTGCCAACAATCCTCAATGGTGAAAAGTTATAAAAAATATTGGTACCAATGGCTTTATTGGTACG
Source organism: Ophion ellenae (assembly GCA_963210295.1). Lineage (NCBI taxonomy): Eukaryota > Metazoa > Arthropoda > Insecta > Hymenoptera > Ichneumonidae > Ophion > Ophion ellenae. Next base: position 24,199,626 of record OY723395.1, read on the forward strand.
TGGTTTTAAGATGTTAGTAGAGATCCATTAATGGCTCCTCGCTATGGCTGACGTTGGGTACTTTTCTTTAATTAGTCATTCAGTTAACAAAAAGTTAGTTTAGTAGATTTAGTAGAACAATTTGGTAGATTCTTAGTTAACGAAGGAGTAATTAGGAATATTGAAGTGGATACTGATACCGTACGCACGGCATGTCTAATTGTCAAAATTAGTTGAGTGTAGTACTAGGGGTTTAGTAGATTTTTAGTTAGCAAAAGAGTCATTGGGAATACTGGAATAGGTACTAATATCTTGGGGGCGTCATAACAGATTTGAATAATGAGTAGTGTGTGGTATTAGGAGATTAGTAGATTTTTAGCTTAAAAAAGAGTCATTGGGGTGCAGCAAAATACCGAAATAACGATAATTCCAGTGAATTTTCAGTTGTGAGATTTAAATTGATTTTTAAGATGTACTTTTTTAAGCGATTTATACTTTTTTAGGATAAGATTTATACTTGTTGAAGATCCACTCATTTTGTATAGCTGTATACTTTGTTTGAAAAATTCAACGTACAGAATGCGATGGGAACCATCAAGAGTCGTATCGGATTATGTTCGATAATGTGGGAATCCTTTAGGGTTCATTTTGGATTCCAATGGGAGATCCTGATTAGAACCCAATGTACGAGTGGGACGTTTTAATATGGGAAGTTTTAATCAGGAAGTAGGGACAAGTATAGGAATCCGATTAGACCCCTACGACAATTTCTGCACAAAGCCCAAAATTCGTGATGTGTCGATACGTTTCGCGGACTCGGTCATATGCAGGCTCAGAGATACAAACGGCTTGCGGGAGAAGCTTCGGGCGCTGCGCCACACTCCGGCCACAAAGCGTACCACTGCATCTATGAATGTGCTACTTAAGGTATTATATGCAGTTAAAATTTTCGAAAAGTCGATTTTTTCATTTCATTTTCGTAATGTACATATATTTAAGTACACGCACAGAAACTTTCTTGGCGATCCGGCGAATATTCTCGAAGTTACACGCACATTTGTAATGATGTGTCAGAGCGTTCAAAAGTGCTTTTGAAACTTGAAACGCGTTTTCCTCAAAACTGTGTTTTTAAAGACGGTGAGCAAGATTTATTGGAAACGGCTGAACCAATCAGTCTGAAATTTTTAAACAATCTTTTCAAATATATTTTTTAGTAATTGATCGAAGGTTTTTTCTCGCCGATAAATATTTTCCATTTTATAAACAATTTATTTTTTTGTTGCGAAACCGCCATTTTGTCAAAAATTATTATTTTGCTTATTCCTTCGATCAATTACAATATAATCCATTATATTAAAGAAATGTTTTTGGTTTTTTCATTTTAGATCATCCTGTCCAGAAATATCGTGTTCACCGCAAGACGCCTTTTTTTAGGTGCTCCCGGAGATCAGCTATAGGAGCTTTCGAAATAATTATTGTTACAAATAAAACATTTTAAAATACAGTTAAAAGTTGCCATAGTTACCAAATCTTTACGTTAATAGATTTAAAAGCCTTCTTAAGAAAAATTCTTGAAAAATCGATTTTTTGGGCCTCCTGACTGTATATAACCCCTTAATACAAATAAACAAATCTAAACAGACACATTCAGACTATAAGACTAACTATTTTGCTCAGTTAGTAATACAACAATTATTGATTGCTTATACATTTTTTATAACTCACCGGTGTTAAATGGATTTTGATTCAAATAAATAAATACAATTGAAATAAATCGCCAGAATAGAAAAGTCAAATTTGAAAAATAATTGCACCAAAATTGTAGTGAATTCTGATAAAAAGAACCAACTAAACGCATGCAGTTGATTTCAATAAATCTTTTTTATAAGTGTAGGCTTGTCCTTAATCGTACTAGTAACATTCGAGAATTATTGTACGGTTCTTTTGGGTAGAGTTTATTTTGTCCGAGTACATTAACATTCTATAAGGAAATTGGATTATTCACACGTGAAACACGATAAAAATGAACAACTTCTACATTACTACCTTCTTCGATTTCTTTTTTTTTCTCAATTTTACTGCGCGACGAACCAGCATCATTCTTTCATCAATTCTATCAATGTTCAGGCTACGTTACTTACATGTGGCGATAATAATAATAATTTTGTAGATTCGAGTAAAGCATTACCCTATTCGTTCCTTTGCCGGAAGTTATTCTCCGATAGCTACGCACGTATCGAGACCATTAAACGATTCACGACACAGTGTACCTAACCTTAATGAGGTCTATAAAAGATTCTGGCGATGCCATTTCCGGCAAAAAGCAGGGACATCGCGCAGCTACTTTCGCCACCGAAATAAGATTCGCCGGGTGTACGCAGCGTAAATGCTCTTCGAGTGAACCGGTAAAAAGAATTGCTTTAAAAAATCGCAAATTTATTGCAAACATTACTTTGCACAATGCAATTAACACCTCAATGTTATTTGCAACAACGAGCCTTTATATATTTGCATGAAATATTGATATGTAAATTTTTCGTATATTGCGCAACTATATGGCGAAGCTTTGGGATTCGGGCTTGAAAGCGAATGCTCAATTATTCATAATAAGCATCATTGCGTATTTCACGTACTCTACAATCATTTGTAAACGGCAACATTACCGCCGCTAATCATCTCTGCGGAATTAGCAGCTATTTTGATGCTGTCCACTTTATCGAGCACAGCCTATTCGAAACAAGGGCAGTCCCTATTTCCAAAAAAGGGGTGGGGGATTTTAATTAAAAGGGATGAATATCTACCGCTTTCGGTACCGCGAAATGAAACTAAATTTCGAACTGGTGCAAACTCATTTACACACTGAGAGAAAAGTCCATGGCATTTACAACAAACGCCCATGGTAAAAGAGAGGATGGTAAAATTCGTTATAGTTTATTGACACCGCAATCATAATATGAACAACACGACTATAAGCGAAAAGTATACCTAAACATGCGATTTGGGTAGCGTGTTTGACTATTTATTATCTCCGAAATGATTATTCACTACTCTAGAAGGGTCGACAATATAGATATGGTTAATTCAGTGCTATAACAAAATCGGCTTGCTAATACTAATGTTGTATACTGTATGTTAGATTTTGTTCGGTCAAACTTCTACTATTCTTTTCAAGTTTGTACAATGCATATGGTTAACATTAGCGCTTTCGAGTATAATTTGTTAGAAGACCTTATGAAAAGTGACTATTCGAAAAAAATTATAGTAAAGCTTACTTCCCATATAGGGTCGCCTGTCGTAACAAAAATGCCAGCATTCAGCCGTTAAACGGTTTGCTGATAATCGGCCAATAGTTCTTCGACCAGCATTGGGGTACTGTAGGCGGATGAACGGCTTGCCAGATCTATGCCAGCCATTGGTGGGCCAATACCATCGCACCGATGATATGGCGATCAGCATTGGGGTATCGTAGGCGGATGAACGGCTTGCCAGATCTATTCCAGCCATTGATGGTTTGATCTTGGGCATTTTGCAAATGCGAGTCGTTAAACTGCAATACGTAAAAACAAGGGATAAGGTTTCGAAAAGCATATCCCACCGATGAAGCTGAAATTTTGCACAGACCTTCTTTTCAATATTTTAAGAGAACCTTTAAAAGGATATTGGCGACTAGCAATAGTTTTCGATATATCGTATATTGAAAGTTATTTATTGTACTGCGCTTCTACTATATTAAATAAACCCAAACAAACCCATCCCACATGGCAAGTGATGTGCACGTACGGGCGAGCACTGTTTGCCAGGAAGCCGCGAGGCCGGAGGAGTGGGGGGTATCTATCGGATATATAGATATACTCGTATGGCGTAAGATAATAATCTTTACAATGCGATATATCGAAAACTATTGCCAGTCGTCAAAAATCCGTTAAGGGTTTCTCTTAGGATAATGAGAGGAAGTTCGGTGCAAAATTTCAGCTCGATCAGAGGAGTATGCTTTACGGAACTTCACCCAAAACAAGCGAGTTATTTTCACAGCCTAAATGGACCAAAAAAATTGTCGGTAAACTTTAATGTCACGAATAAAATGATCGGCATAAATGTAAGGAACGAACAAACGATGGATTCTGTAAGTGTTAGAATGGCTAAGTGGATAGGGCGCTCGACACTAGAACGAAAGACGCAGGTTCAATCCCGATGATAGGTAAAAACTTGAACAATGCAGAAAGCGTGTTTAATGCAATTTTTCTATATACATGGACATAAGTAAAGCATAAGAAAACAAAAAAGTTACTACTAGAATTTTTATATTCATAATTTGTAAATTTTTTGTTTTTCATTTCCAGCAGAAAATCCGGCAGCCGTTGCTGGGCCAATATGGGCGTATGATATTTGGCCAAGTCTTAGCAGCCATTCATGGTTTACCATTACCAACCATGCATGGTGCGGATCTGGCCCGTTTACATAGCCATTACCGCGCCATCGTTTGTTCTCTGGCAAACAGTCGTGGGCCATTACTGTGCCGATTGTAAAACCCTATTTGGGTATCTACTAATCTTCTAATAGGATAATCTACTCATTTTTCAACCGGCTATGACGCACCTAAAATATTAGTATCCACGTCAATATCCCCAATAACGCTGTTGTTAACGGAAAATCTACTAATTTCCTAATACTACAGTCTACTGATTTTTTAAGTTAGCCACAATGCGCCCAAGATATCACGATCTATTCCAATGTTTCCAATGACTCTTTTGTTAACTAAAAATCTACGAATATCCTGATATTACAATCTACTAGTTTTTAAAATCAGTAATGACGGGTCTAAAACATCAGTATCTATTTCATCATTTCCCACGGAGCGTTTTGACTGCCTAAAAATCTACCAATCAACCGAAGCAGCTCCTCCATTGTGTCCGCGGTTGAAACAAAAGTAGGTGGCCGTGAAGTGCGCGTGCTACGATATCAAAAACCCCACGCTATGTTCTCTTGAGGAAAGTTTCCAAGGGCCTTCCGCATACGCAGCGGTAGCATCGACCGCCGCGATGAGGAAAGGTTAACAACGACGATGAGCCGGGCCCGATCAAGAAGAAGGATAAAAGAGCGAAGGGGACAACATCGTAAGTGCAGAAATCAGATTTGGCTGGATGGAAACAAGAGAATGGAGGAGCTTGGTCCGAGACTGTGCGAGCACACTATATTTGAGGGTGAAGTAGATTAGGGGCGAGAGAGCATCGATACGAAGTCATATACGAGGTGGAGAGAGAGGGAGGGAGAGAGAGAGAGAGAGAGAGAGAGAGAGAGAGAGAGAGAGAGAGAGAGAGAGAAAGAGAGACAGCAGCGAAGATCCTTCGACATGGAGGAGTCCTGTCCTCTTGAGGAATAGGAGAGGAGGGGACCGTATCTCACGGCGATACAGTCTCGCGAGATGGGATATTGTACCAATGGAGTTTCCCTCTTCCTGCGCGCATAACCGCGTTACCCATTGCCCTTTGTTGTATCAGTGCGCAATTGCCTCGAGTTTTGATCTCGTTCGATATATCGATGTCGCGGGATCGAGTGGGGCTGTGTTCGTACTGCACCTACGTATGAGAACGATGAGTCGCCCGCGATGGAATAAAACGACTCTGGGTTGCTTCTTCCCACAACGATTTTTTTTTATCGCATTATTACTCGGTAACTTCATTTTGACTGGCTCGTAGGTACAAGGCTATTCGGTTCAACGGAGGTCTTCATTGTCCGGGACGCTGCAAGTGCTGGCTCTCCCTCTCTCTTGCTCTCTCTATCTCTCTGTCTGTCAGCATCTTAATTTAGAGTCTATTACGTGAATCAACTTAGAAAATATCCAGGAGCGGGTAAACGTTAGTCGACTTTTTATTTTTTGTTTATTTGATTGATTTCTTTTAATTATTTCGCCTCGTAGCCTTTCGTACAATATTATAAGGTGTCCAAGAAATGCATGGAATGTTTCAGCTCTCGAACTCGAGTTCAGAAAATTCGCTCTTCGCGTTTAAACTTGAATGACTCGGCAACGAATCGATATTTTCTTAGATACGACTGGAAATTGTTAAAGCACGCACTCACAGCTTCAGAAAGGTCTTTTGAAAATCGCAATATCGCTATTTTTACGCAAATCGCAGCCATTTGAAAAGAAACTTTTCTTGCTCTGGAGGAATATTTCAAATAGCTGCAATTATCGTAAAAATCATTTTATGGTGACGGCGTGACACGTAGCGTCGGCGGGATTAATAAAAAAAAATACAAACGAAGATTTATCTTTCATTAACACTCATACGCAGAATATGAATGACGAAAAAGTTAAAAATATTGAAAATTAATGAAATGGTCAATAGTTTTCCCAGAAAGTCATTTTGAATTTTCAACCCCCGAGAGGGGTTGGAAAAACCAAAATTCAAGGGTTGTCCATAGAAACGAAATTATAGAAAAAATTATTCTCTACACTTTGTACATTTAAACCATCCCCGAAAAATCAATCGTTTTTGTGTTATTCAATAAACAATTTTTTTGTGATATTTCTTTAATTTTTTGGGGGGTGAAGATAATATCGGAGAGGGATGATCAAATACTCGATCGATGCGTCTTTTCAAGGGCTACGACGTTCCCATTTGAACAAAAATTGTATGAATTTTTCCTAAAGAGTTATCGAGTTAAAACGGATTTTTCAAAATTACACCCCACTTTTTCACCCCCAAAATGAACTTCGACGACTTTGGCGCTGTGGACAAAAATAAAGCCCGGATTTTTCTGAACAGTTTATCTCCAGGCGGCGACCTCGTAGGGGTTGTACTTTGGCAATAATCCACCCCCATCTCCCTTCGACCCCTTGAAAAAAACCCTACAAGCCGATTTTTAGGCAAACTTGGATTTAGCGCCCGTGGCACCTACAAAATCACCTGTCATAAAACTAGCCTTTTTCTAATTTTTTCCAATTCCAATATACACCACGACCGTACTATAAAGGAATATTTCCTTTTAAAAAAACCATAAAAATCAGCACCTTTCTTCTTCGCCTGAAGGTATCTCCCCCTTAAGGGGTTAGGGCACTATAGAGGCCGAAAAATAGGCTTTTGGGGGATTTCTTTTTCAGAAAAACTACAAAATAAATCCAGATTACAAAAAAGGGTGCTTATCATACAGGGTGTCCAATAGGAAGTTGCTGGAACTAATCGACTGTCATTTTAAAACACGTGCACAGAATCAGAAAAGCCAAATTGCTTTAAATAGAGGAAACTCTGCAGTTTTAAACGCAAATAAATAAAACCCAGTCAAATATTTTTTATGTCAATTTATTACACCTTATAAAAATAACGAAAAAGTACAGTGATTAATGATAGATATTTTCAAAGTGCGAACCTTTAGATTGTGCACAAAAATCAATTCTCTTTTGAAAACTGTGAAAAACTGTGTCCAACATATCGTTCGTAATGCCGCGAACCACTTCCTGGATGGCCGCGATCAGTTCTTCTACTGTGCTGGGGTTTTTTAGCGTAACAATGATCTTTAATGTAGCCCCACAAAAAAAATCACAAGGGTTCAGGTCCGGTGAGTACGGAGGCCATTCTAATCCGCCTTGAGCAAATTTAGGGTTCCCCAGACCGATTACTCGAGTCCCATATACGCGATGAATAGCTTCAAACACCTCACGAGTCCGGTACGGCGTCGCTCCATCTTGATGAAGTAAAAAATTTTAACCAGTCCCCTCTTTTTTGCATAAGGGAAGAATTTCGTTTCCAAAAGCTGTTTGTAACTCTCTCCTGTTACCGTAGATTCCAAGAATTGCAAATAAATTCCTTTTACTGAAATCGCTGCCCATGCCGTTACTTTCTGTGGATGAAGAGACTTCGCTAGCGATATGTTGGGATTTTCCGTTCCCCAAATCCGGTAATTTTGCTTGTTTACGTACCCATTCATCCAAAAATGTGCTTCATCGGAATAAATAATCAGTTTCTCATTAAGTTCTTCAGCTTCAAACATTCCCGTAATAGTGTTACAAAATTCGATGCGTTTCGTCATGGCATGTTCAGTTAACAATTGATGAGTGCTTATTTTATACGGATGAAACTTTAAAAAATATTTCAAAATGTTGTGTAATGATGATTTGGTTATTTTTAATGCTTGAGCAGCTTTCCGAATCAAATCATTTGGATTTTGTTTGAAATAATTCTCAACTTCGTTGATCTTCTCTGGTGTAGTCACCGTAACAGATGGACCTGGCAACTCGTGTCTACGGTCCTGGAGTGTACCATACTTCACGAAGTTATCGATTATCCTACAAATATTAACGTAAAATTACTTCAATGCAGTTTAATTGAATTGAAACACAAGTTGTGTGATACATGAATATGAATAAATCTTCAATTCTTACCTTTTCAGAGTGTTTTCGCTGGCAACTCTATGAGTTCCAAACTTAGTACGAAACCCTCTATACGCATTACTATAAATTTTTCCGCTCGAAAGAAGCACTCAATAAGATATACTTTTTCTTCCGTGGTGAGCTCACTCATTTTGACGCGCGCGTACTTGCTTCAACCACGGCTGAAATAAAACCGCGGGGCCTCAGGTATGCGCCTTAGAAAAAGGGACCCCTATTGAATTCATGGAGGGAAGAGACACTTATTTAGTTTTAGCAACTTCCTTTTCGACACCCTGTACATATCAGTGACAGTATACAATAATTTTTTTGAAGCGATTAATTTCAAAATGGCACTTGTGCAGCGTTTATCTCAAAACTGCATTTTTTAAGTTGGCTGGAAACATAACGCGGACAATTTTCAACCGATTCGCTTGAAATGTTGAATATATCTTGAAAAATACATTGTCTGTGGAAGTACGTAGGTTCTTTTTATACTGCATAGTTCATTTGTTATTAACAATTATCTGACGAAATTTTTCACTTTCCCAAAATTTGCCTGAAAATAAACTATGCAATATAAAAAAAAATCCTACGTCCTTCCATAGATAATGTATGTTTCAGGATATATTCAACATTTCAAGTGAATCGGTTGCAAATTGTCTGAGTTATGTTTCCGGCCAACTTAAAGCACTTAAAACAAAAAAATTATTGTATACAGTCACTGATATGTATGATAAACACCCTTATTTGTAATCTCGATCCATTTTGTAGTTTTTCTGAAAAAAAATCCCCAAAAAGCCTATTTTTTCGGCCTCTAGAGTGACCTAAGGCCTTGAAGAGCGAATTTCGCGTATCGGTTGAGGGAGAAAAAAAAATTATCCAACGCTACCGCACTCGGACCTGAGCTCTCCACGCCTAATATCATCCTTCCAAAGAACGATGGAGGATTTGTCGTTGTAGCTTTTTGTCCGCCACCCCCTGCACGCTCGCACTAATATGTTGCAGGGCGGCTCGCCAATAGTTATCAGGAGTTACGACGGCCTAGGAAGTTGGTCAAAATTTGGTATCGCAATTATATCGAAACTGGGCGGTGGTCGTGGGAGGCCCGAGAGCCAGCCTGGCTCAGCAGGCGCGGAGATTGAGTCGAGGCTCGTAACTCTCGTCGCTCGTAACGTTCAACGGCAGACTGTTCGCGAGCCTGCATTTCATAGGCCGCCAGATGTTGCGTACCAACATATCAGCAGGTACCACTTCACGTGGCACGTCCCTGTATTCATTACTGAATTACACTTACACATGAGCTTCTGGAGCGCGGCTCTCCCTCTCGTCCCTCCGATCACCACTCGCGACTGCGAATCGCCAATAACGCGGCAAAACTATACGTCTCTTACCTATAACCGTTTCCGGACCGCCGCCATTGCCGTTTCTACTTACCGATTGCTTCTTCCTACCTGTTAGTCCTTCATCCGCGGTCAATCCTATCGCCCTATAATATTTCGTCCTTGCGGTACTAATCTCATTAACGGGAGGTTACATTGGCGCTGGCGAGATTACTTTCAGGGAGGTCTATCTGCATCTACACTTTGTACTATCAACTGATAAGATATAATTTATAACAGTGAATCATTATAATTATAGGTACCCGAGTAAAAATGAATATATATAATCATATATAATTGTATATTAATTGATCATATACAATTGTATACAAAAATTGGCCCGATAGAATTTTATATATTTGTATATAAACGTATACAATTGTATACGTCTATATACAAATATACAAAATTCTATACAATTGTATACGTTTATATACAAATATATAAAATTATATCGGGCCAATTTTTGTATACAATTGTATATGATCAATTAATATACAATTATATATGATTATATATATTCATTTTTACTCGGGTGTATATTAGTATATATAATTGTATATGATCAATTAATATACAATTATATATGTTTATATATGAACATATATAATTGTATATTAATTGATCATATACAATTGTATACAGAAATTGGCCCGATAGAATTTTATATATTCGTATATAAACGTATACTATCGTACATAACTGTATATTAGTATATACAATTGTATACGCTTATATACAAATATATAAAATTCTATCGGGCAAATTTTTGTATACAATTGTATATGACCAATTAATATACAATTATATATGTTTATGGATATTCATTTTTACTCGGGTATAATATGGTAGATATTAAAATCACATGAACAAAATAATGAATTCTATAGTTAGTGCATGTTTTTATTGAAAATTTTTCCGATGTACAAAGTTTCATATATTCGACAAATATCTTAATACAAATATCACTTTGTAAGTAGTATAGTAATAATGACTACAAATAATATCTAAACTGTAATATTTAAACTTTTTTCCAACATTATATATGAAAGCTTTTTTATAAATTATATAAAATAAATAAAACATGTCGGATTTTCTTATAGTGACTTTTTTAATATTATCTTAGTAACTCTTATATCGAAGTTATATTCTTTGAAATACTTTGATTAAGCCAGCACATGTAATAAAAAAATAAAAAGTGAGCATGGTTTTAAGTACGAAATAAATCTTATTTAGTTTGATCAATAAAAAAGAAAACAAAATTTTTTTATCAGAGTCGTTTGTATGCTTTCTGATATAAATGCACTTGAAGCAGTTTTTTTGCAATATTATTATCATATGCACGTATTATATCAGAATATCTTTGGTAAATAATAGAAAAATGAAAAGTCCTTTTTTTTGTATTGAGAAAAACTCAGTGATCAGCCTCATCCTCAGTGTTTTTCTTATTTTTTCTTTTGATTTCGCCGATTTTTTGGCTCATAGCATGAAGGAGAGTTTTTCGGCTTTCTTCTGGCCATTTCTTGCTGTTTCCGAATTCTTGGCAAAATTCTGAAAATTTAATGTTATAATAAAATATCTACGCGGTAGGTCATTTCAGATTCAACATGTTGAATCTAAAATTAGCTTCATTATATATTAATGTTCTACGAAATCTTATTATCGCGATAATTAGATTTCGTAGAACATTAATATATAATGACAAATTAGCATGGTAGCATAAAAAGCATTAATGCTTTTTAGCTTCAGTAGAAGTTTATGCGATAAAAAATATTGATAAATACTTGTAAGAAGTTTTAGAATTTTACTAACCAAGTATCGCTGTTTTTCCTTCAATGTTCAAACAAACAAATTTCTCTCGAGCTCTTTCCTTTCCCTGGGCTTTGGGGCTCTTTCCGGTCAATGTACATTTTAAAAGATGTTCATGTGTGAAAACTCCATCTATTAATTGTCTAACAAGATGAGTCTGTCTACTGCAGGAACTAATAGCTTCGTCGAATATTTGTTTTTTACAGTAGACTCCATTTTTCAATAGAACCATCTATAAATTAATTATATACGTTGCAATGATAAAAAACTATATATATTTCGAGACAATAAAAAGTGAAACGTTGTAAAGAGGTTTTACTTACAGTTTCAATCGCGTTCTTTCCAAATAACTCATTTGAATCATCTTTCTTTATATTTTTACTGTGTTCATTCTCCTTTTCTGCGTCGCATACTTCGGTATTTTCGTTATTCGCGATACCATCGGATGAATCGAAAGAGAAATTTTCTTCTTGAGGATCTGTTGAATGAGTAGTGTTTTAAATTAATTTTATATAGTTATTTGAAATTACCAGAAACCACCACGTATTCGATTTGAGAAAAAACAAATGGGGTTGTTCATATTTTAATACAACTTATTGAAACTACATGATTTTGAACTTGCCTGATTGCGTTAAACGAGCGTTGGCTTTTGCAAGTAACAGCTTTAGTTCCTCTTTGGTCGGACTGCTTCTTTCCTTGTTGACAATTTCACTTGAACAATGAGTGTTCAGTGATACGTTTAAATAACTCGAAGACTTTTTTGTCAAAGGTTTCTGCGATACTAATTTTTTCACCTGTTTTTGGATGACTTCCAATGTATCCTTCGCACTGCATTTTTTCTCTTTGATTTCTCGTGCCTATATGACAAATTTATGTCCATAAAACTTTGAATTATTCATCCTCAATTGAGTATAAGCACGTATATATTAAGTTGATTAAATCAAAAAAAGAGAATTTTTTTAGAGAATTTTCCATTCATAAAAAAACATTGAGTTGCAACTCAATGTACTTTCGCGAAATGTTCTTCTTCGTCATAGAATATGGAACAGTAGCCTATATTTTTTTAATGTATGTATGTATAGAATACAGAACATAAAGTAGACGAAAATAAGATGTAGGCTTCTTTTCGTTATTATATCACGAGAAAAAAACACTACAAAATCACATTGAGGTTTTTATATGAATATAAATTCGTAAAAAATTCTGTGTAAAGATCTACTTTAAATACAAAACTTTACTATTTTACATCTTTACTGCGAATTTTTTATGAATTTAGGTTTATTAAAAAACTCAATGTGATTTGGAGAAATGTTTGTTCTCGTTCCTTGAGAAAAATTACATTTTTACAAGAATACATTTATAAAATGTAGGCTTCTTTGGGTTATTCTGTCACAATATAAATTCATGAAGAATTCTCTGCGAATGAAATATTTTTAATGCATAAAATGTATACTTGCATTTTGTTTTCGAGAATTATATTCATCGGATGGTGAAAAGCTTCGTTTCTTAGAGCGATTTCTCTTTCCGGAGACCTCATCTGCACTTGTATTATCTCCTACTTTGTTATTCTGCCTCTTTTTTTTAAAGAGAGCTGTCCTCTCACGTTTTAAAAAATCCACATCATCTGAAAAAAATATACTGTACAGGTTAAGCCCACGTTTATTGGGATCTTAAATACACACAATTGTTATTTTAAACACGGTGAAATTTATTGATGCAAATACACGAAGAGTTATATTGAACTGCTGTTGAAAAATTTGATTAATTACCTGAATATTCAATAACTTTGCCATCAAGTCGTTCGTTGCCTGACCAAACAAAGCTTACTGAGCTACCACGTGCTGGTGGATTTCGTTTGTCGTAAATCACGTCATCGTCTTCGACAATGCACAACGAATTATCTTCGTTACAGGCAATCAAAAAATGAAGAGCCATCCTTAGTGCTACTTCTGGCAAACACAAAACGGATAAAACACTTAAAACATACTTTATCTCAAAAAGTGCGTTTACACCATCGACGCCATATTGCAAACTGATTCCACAGTGTAGGCGCGAAAAAAGCCGAGTATCGGGCATGCGCGCGGGTTTTTTGAGCATGTGACGTCATATGTCAACCGTCTCCCTACATACGGCGATACACACGTACACGGATCGTACATACGATACCCTGTACGGCGTATGAAAAATAATATAGTTTATTTCACTATTTCGATTACGATCTCAAAATGCAGCCGTGTGAAACCTCAACGAGTGCTTGAACTCAAAATGCAACCGTGTGAAACCTCAACGAGTGCGGTATTAGGTATAAACGTCTACTAATACCGCCGTAAATAGTCACAATTATCGAGGTTAAGTGCTATATGAATTATGGCATTTTGCAATAAAAAATCACCAGCAATACCTAAACAAAAATATAAACGATACAAAACGGATCCTGATGTTCAGGTATGAAATTCATTCTTGTACTCATTAATATTTTATCAACTACAAATTAATAAATAAATATTTTTTTTGTTTTTAAAATTTTTCGATTAATTTTTCCTCACTTATCTATGTGTAAGAAAATTCCATTGTGACATAAATTCAACATAAATAATATGCATTTCCTTTTCTACAAATGTTTTTAGATACCATTGCGAACAATCGACAGATGGCATGCTCGGAAAACAAATATTGTAGAAAATCATCAACATGGCGCAAATGATAATAGGAGAATGGACGACGTTTCAAATTCTGATATTGAATTTGAGCAATGCATCAAGGAAACAAATAATCCTGACTTTGATGAAAACTATACATCCAGTGAAAGCGAGAAAAACGATGATGATTGTAACTTGCAAAATGATACTGAAAATGATAGTAACGAAAGTGAAAACGACGTTGATGACGTATCTCTCGACAATGAGAGTGAAGAGGACAGTAATGCTAATGATAATGAACGATTAAACGGAGAGGTGCTCAATGTCAATATCGCTACTGATATTAGTTCGCTTGAAAATGTCGAAACTAATCAATTATACGAAAACAGCAAGATTTCTGTAGATCAAAGTGTTTACAACTTGTTGCATTTATATAACAAACACAAGTTTTCAAAGTCTGCGTTGAAGGATGCATTGCGAGTATTGCTCGAGATACTTCCTGCAAATAATAACATGCCGAAAACGATATTCAAATTATTGCAGTATGTTCGAGACATTGCACCTCCTTGCGAAGTTGTAAAACATTTTTATTGTAAAAAATGTTTATATTATATGGGTAATGACGATAAAATAACGACGTGTGATGCGTGCAATGAAAGTCAAAACAATCTGAATTTCTTCTTCGAATTTGATATTGAAAATCAAATCAAATATTTATTTGAGAAAAATAATCTCGCAGAAAAATTGAAACCGTTTTCAGCTGAGCATACTGATGCAAATATAATAAGCGATATCACCGATGGCTCTGAATATATAAGAGTAAATGCACGTGAGAATAGAAACAAACACGATTTGACACTAATCTTAAATACCGATGGATTATCTCTTGTCAAAAGTAGTAAGAGCAATTGTTGGCCTTTAATGTATACTATTGCAGAGCTTCCACAATATTTGCGAAATTCATTTATCATTATTTTGGGTTTATGGTATGACAGTGATTGTAAACCGCTTATGAATACATTTCTTCAACCGTTCTGCTCAAAACTACAAAAAGTTTTCAGAGATGGGATAGTTTGGGAACATCCTAAGACAGGAGAAACTTTGACTTCAACAGTTGTAGCTCCGTTATTCATCGCTGATGCGCCAGCTAGGGCCTTACTCCAAAATATATTGAATTTTAATGGCAATTATGGTTGCAACATTTGCGAACTACAAACTAAAAAAAGCGTAAATATAGAACAAAGAAAAAAGAGATCCCGTATATATCCTTTCAGTGACAGATTTAAATTAAGAGTTGGACTTGAAATGGAGAAACAAGCTCGGCAAGTCTTGGAATCAACATCAAAATCGATCATTAAAGGAGTCAAAGGATATTCTGTTTTATCTAGTTTACCTTTACTCGATCTTGCTACATGTGTATTACCAGAGTACATGCATTCGGTACTTCTTGGCGTTGGTAGACTATTTTTTAATCTATGGTTTAATGTACCTGGTTCTTGGAATATTAAAAAAGATTTCGAAACGATTGATAATACCTTGCTAGCCATCAAACCTCCTCAGTCATTCAATCGACTACCAAGAAGTCTGAACCAGCTTCAATTTTATAAAGCTTCTGAATATTACAATCTAATCTTGTTCTATTCATTGCCCGTTTTTGTCAAGCACTTGCCAGAGAAGTTTTTCCAACACTGGATACTTTTTGTGATAGCTCTCAATACATTACTTCAAAACAAAATAAAGATAATGCCTGATCTCGAAAAAGCTGATGAATTACTAAAGGTATTCGTCCAGAAAATTCCAGAATTATATAATGATACCGTCATGACATACAACGTTCACCAAATGTTACATCTCGTCTTATGTGTTAAGCGGTGGGGCCCTCTGCACGTTACGTCGGCATTCCCATTTGAAAATCAAAATGGTTACATTGCTAATTTCGTTCATGGCAATAAACATATAGGCCAGGAGATAATCAATAATTTGAATATTAATCAAGGTGTCCAAATATTAAAATATCGCATTGAAAAAAATGCTTTATATTCATCAAAAAATTGGGAATTGTTGGGGAAAAAAGTGGCCATAGAAATTCGAGATGATGAACGTCAATTACTTGAATCTAATGGTTTGAACTACAAAAATTTGGATATGCACGTACGAGCAAAAATCAATAACGAAGTTTTTACTTCGGGTAGATGCAAAGTAACTAAGACTGATAGTTCGGTAATAGAAATGACGAATAACAACGAAAGTGTTCCGATATATGGATCAAACCGCCTTTTCTTTTCATTTGAAAATACTTTATATTTTATAATTCAACGTTTCAATGTTAAATACGTCGATATGTTTTATCATGTAGAAAAAAAAGCTATTGTGACACACATTATACCAGTCGAAGAAAGCGATGACATTATGTTAGTAAAATATCAAGAAAAAACTAATATCAATCAACTTATCAGAATTGGAAATTATCTCTGTAAGAAACCCAATAAGTGTAATCAAATTTGGTAAATATATTGCATCAATACATAAATTGTTAACTTTTAATAAACAATCTTTCGACTTACCTGCTTCCTGCTTCCTTTGATTTACCTTCCATACGCGAATAAAACCAAAGAAACCTTTTTCTATATCTAATCATATATGAAGCCATATAATGATATATACAATTATATGTATTATATCAAAAGAAAATGAAAGTACTCATATACAGTCACATACAATTTTATATACCGTGAATAAAATTTTCACGTATATATATAATTATATACAACACTATATTGAATTATATATAACTGTATATGATATTATATCTAATTATATAAACGCTCTATAAAAATAAGTCTCTCCATATATCATTATATACAGAACTATGTATATAACTTTATCAAATCAAATTTGATGGAAGTACATTTATATCGGATTATATATACGAATGTATAGAATCATATACAATTATATATAAACCTATATAAGTATATAAGATTGCATATCATTTTTATATAATCGTATCTAAGTATATACAATCCTTTTTACTCGGGTCATATACAGTCATATACAATTTTATATACCGTAAATAATGTTTCACGTATATATATAATTATATACAATACTATATTAAATTATATATAACTGTATATGATATTATATCTAATTATATAAACTCCCTATAAAAATAGTATCTCCATATATCATTATATACAGAACTATATATAATTTTATCAAATCAAATTTGATGGAAGTACGTTTATATCGGATTATATATACGAATGTATAGAGTTATATACAATTATATATAAACCTATATATAAATATATATGCTTGTATATCATTTTTATATAATTGTATCTAAGTATATACAATCATTTTTACTCGGGTAGGTATATGAAATTAGGCGTTTACGTAATGCCAATTAAATTAATGTCAAATTCATATCTGGATATTCAAATTTGCGAAGAACTGGAAGTTGGATTTAAACGTCCTCGAGTGAAGACCTATAGATCAAATCAACCATCTGAAGATGCAGAAGACTTCTTCAGAATAGCCATATCCATCCCATATTTAGAATCAAACATTTCTTCTCTGAGGAATCGCTTTCTTCTACACAGAAAAAAGCAGAAAAGTAGACAAATTTTCATTTTTAGCGAAGGTAGAAGATATGCAGAACGTTTACGGAGGTTTCCTACAGAATTTTATTGCCGAGGTTACCACGTGGTACGAGATGTTTAAGACAGATGAAGTGAGTAATGAGGGGGTCTTCTAACTTCAGACGGTAAAAAAGGCTATTTTCATGTATTTTTTTGATAGGTTTATAGTATAGATATTGATATAAAAGTTGTTACACTTAATAAATACACTTTCGAACTACATTTTTAAAAAATGTAATGTATTTATATGACCCAAACAAATTTTAAACGCGTTTTTATCGAAACACCGTTTTCCGACGGCTTGTTGATAAAATCTTCGAAACTTCTGAACCGATCCTTATGAAATTTTAACCACATATTCTTTACAACTATAGCTATAGCGCATATAAAGGATTCTTTTAAATGTTGATATTTACTACATTTTTTGCCAAAAACAGTGAAAAAAAAACAGTTTTTTTTTGTTTTTTCGAAAAATGTCCGCCATTTTTTTTTTTAATATATCAAAAATCGTATGGTATGGGCTATAGCCATTAACATACTGAATCTAAAACCGTTCGATTTTTTGTTTCGAATGATCCATCTCCGAGACCTCATCAACAGCGCAGACCTACAATTTGTTTGGACATTTTTTTAACTACCATTTTTGTCTATAGATAGTGAATTAAATAAATTTAAAAAATATTGAATTCATTTCAGACGTGCATTTATTAAGGGGCTATACCAGTGTGAACGCTGGAAATTCGGGTGATTTTCGGCAATTTTTTGGAAGAAAAGTACTCAATTAAATGTTTCGGAAAATTAAGAATACGTTTGACTATATTTGACCTATCTTACATATTTTTTTATATAAAAATATTGAGATCCAAGCGACTTGTGCGCTGATTTCGAAGGCGCCAAAAAAAAAGTTTCTCCACTGCTGACATGATTCCGGCCGATTGAGTAGCTGAAACCGAATTCAGGTATGCCGAATTCTAATTCTGGCATACCTGAAACCTAAAAAATTGCAAGTTTATAACTACTTTAGGTTTCCAGAAAAAAAGATTTGTATTACTAATCAAACGAGATTTATTAAATCAGTATTTTAATAATTTATAATTAAACATGTTTCATAATAGTTCTCCCATAATATTCTAATTGGTCATTTTAAACAGTAAAATCAACACACTAAAACGAAACTTGAAATATGAATACAAAACATACGATAATTATAAATCCACACACGCTTTAGTCTTCAAATTATCATTATGAAATGAAATAAACTTAGCAGAATAAACAACATCGGATAATTAATATTTGGCAATAAACTGAGATCAAATTAACAACTTACTTATACAATAATTTTTTATAGGAACCGTTTGATTGATAGGAACCACCAGAGATGTGAGTTGAGGATGTGTGCGAAGCCCTCCAACAGGATCGCTTTATTTTCTTTTTGGTGAGCTAAGCTCTGAAAATGAATTAATCCTATTGATTGGTTTCATACACATCCTTAGCTCACATCTTTAGTGGAAAGCCAGGCTCAGATTGGGCGCGTTCAGAAAAGTAAATAATAAAAATACCAGTTAATGTGTAAAATTGGTGAATATCGGAATAACGATATTATTCGTCTCAATTTCGGAATTGAAATATCGGAAAATTTGTTCCGAAATTCCGGAGTTGTGAAATTCCGGAATCGGAATGCGCGCCCTAGTTACCGTCGGAGGCATGAAAAATGCATGACCTTCGGGATTTTTTTTATTATATAATGTAAATACCTTTGAGAATGGGTTTCAACGTATTTTATTCTTCTATCAATGGAGAGTATATTCCAATTTTATTTATTTAAAAAAACGTCCAAAATGGCGGCTCCAGCTTCCGTCCAATAAAGCCATGCACGGCGTGTTTTGGCCTGCATGGGGCGCTCCACAGGCTTGCCAGTTTATTCGAAAAAACGGGTTAAAAATTATTAAACTGGACTAAATGTGCCTTACCATTTTTTGTTTTCTGAAAAACCCCTGGATAACAGAATGGCAGCCGTGTAAGGAGAGGTACCTGAGTAAACGGCGATAAAAACAGGTAAACTTCGGGTATTTTTATCTAAAAAACTAATGTTTCGATTGGATCTGGGTTCTTTTATTGGACAAAATGTACATTGAGGTATGTTTAGGCATTTTTTTAAAATAAATTCGTTGACTAGAAGCGATTTCAACGCGATCATCTCGAAGCATAGTTTTCAAAGTCGGTGCCAGATGTATCTCGAAAACGGCTTGTCCGATTTTGTCCAAATTTGGATACAATATTCTTCGATAGTTTTTCTCGTTCGCCACGTAAGATTTTTTTGAAATTTTCATTTTTAACGGAATTGCGACCGTTTCAATTTAACATTCGTTTTTCTTTCGCAATTTCCGATGATTTTGGATTGCATACACATTGCATAAAAAAGCAATGGTTCAATCATATGAAAAAGCCCTACGTGGCAAACGAGAAAAAACTATCGAAGAATATTGTGTCCAAATTTGGACAAAATCGGACAAGCCGTTATCGAGATACATCTGGCACCGACTTTGAAAACTACGTTTCGAGATAATCGCGTTTGAATCGCTTTCAGTCAACGAATTTAATTAAAAAATTCCTTCACATACCCCAATGTACATATTTTCTAATACAAAAAACCCGGATCCAATCAAAACACTAGTTTTTGAGATAAAAATTCCCGAAGTTTACCTGTTTTTCTCGCCGTTTACTCAGGTACCTCCCCTTAAAAAGAAAACCCAATTTTTCTAAAAATATTTCTAAATCATATTTTGACAAAAATCGCTTCCTAATGGCCCCGCAAATTGAATTCCTTTGAATTGCGCCGAGATCCATGTGAATTGATTCATCCGTTGGAACTGTTGAGCGCCCCGCGCGCTCAAAAATGATATTTCCAGAAAACCGCATTAAAAGTTTAACGTTATAAAAAATCATATTTTATGTTTGTTTCTAACAACCCAAACAAACGAACCCACGTGTTCTAAACACTTTGAGGATGCAAATTATGTTAAAAGAAAATCGAACTTCACATCGTTATAAACGGTAACCTGCCCTTAAAGGTCGAATGGGAAATAGTCCCCGTTGGCTACGTAGTGGTGACACGGGAATTATTTTCCCTCGGGATCCGATGTGAAAATGAATTGGAACGCGGACATGTTTGCTGGAAAAAGTAGTCGTCATGTAAGCAAATGGATTGGCTGTGTGTCTACTCTGCGATCAGACGCAGGACTTGTGTCAATTGGTCGCGATGGTGCTATGGTAAATATATAGAAATGTCGAGTCAGGCGGGAGGAAGGAAGGTCCGCCGCTCTTCCGGTTTTCCATTGTTTGCCTAAATTGTACCTGCGCCTGAATCGCACCGCGATCGTGGATCACGCAACACGTCATCACTGAGGTGTGTAAGTGGAACCACTTGTCATAGAGAATTACGGAAATTTGATGCCACTTATAAGTATATTCGACAAGTAAATGTTTCTCATTCTTTTAGTAATTTTTCGGTCACTTCTGTGGGGCTTTCGAACGTTCAGCGTTACACAATTGTATTCTTGAGTACGCCTGGAAAAGTAGTTCTTCGTTTGGCAGGATGGCGTGAATTTTGATAACGACAAAAACCGCGCTTTCGCTTCATGTGCTGATACTTGGCGTTTGGATGCTTGACGATTTTTTAGGCAAATTTTTGGAAAGAGAAAAATTTGCCTAAAAAATCGTCAGATAATTGTTAATAACAAATGAACTATGGAATGAACCCAAACAAACCCAAACAAAAAAAAATCCTACGTACTTCCATAGACAATATTTTTCAAGATATACTCAACATTTCACATGAATCGGTTGAAAATTGTCTAAGTTATGTTTCCGGCCAACTTAAAAAAAGCAGTTTAGAGATAAACGCTGCACAGCCGCCATTTTTAAATTAATCGCTTCAATAAAAATATTGTATACAGTCACTGATATGTATGATAAACACCCTTTTTTGTAATCTCGATTTATTTTGTAGTTTTTCTGAAAAAAAAATCCCCGAAAAAGCCTATTTTTTCGGCCTCTAGAGTGGCCTAACCCCTTAATTCGTATCGGTAGGCTTGTCCTTAGGGGATAACACCTCTCTAGCGGCAGAAAATAAGGCCTAACTTTGACAATTTATTTTGGGAATATGAAAAAATTCTCAAAATATGGTCCAGTCCTAGAATCATATGACGGTTTATGAATTTTTTTCTCAATAAACCGTAAAAAAATGCCTACGAGATAAAAATTTATTCTGTAGGTGCTAATTTTCATAAAATATATAATTAAAGGGCAAAATTTTGCAGTTTTATATTTTCATTATTTACGTAAATAAGAAAAACTTTTGTATTACTACAGACTTAAAAAAAGTATAATATTATGGTAGATCATTATGAAAAAACTGCGTCAGCGAATGTTCTATACAACTCATAATGAAATTTTAAGTCATCTATGATTACGCCGATTTATAGTTATGTCACGAAGTTATTGATTATTACCATTAATTAATATTAGATGTTGTCGAAATACGGCAACTTCGCGGGCATTAAGGTTGGCAGCCATGCTCTTCATTCGCCAGCCAAGATTAGTAATCTTTTATCAAACCTTGATAGTTCAATATTGAACATATATGGTTTACAACGAGCAAGATAGGTTTGTTTTTCTAAATGTTTACAAAGGTTTAGCTTGCCTTAATCCATTGTTAGATATGGTTTATCTTAGTACCAAATAGCCCAAAAAAATGACATCCCCCGCAGCGTGAACGTCTCGCCCATCTAACCGCACGTAAAATTGCATACATTAAGGGGCAATACCAGTGTGACACTTAAAAAAAATCGATTTTTTTGCCCTTTTGACAATTTATACTTTCAAGAATATCATTATCATTTATATCAATATCATTTTATCTTGCAAAAATCGATAGTTAAATCTTTAAACGCGTATTTCTCGGAGATTTTTCAAATTTGCTGACATTGTAACTCAAAGAGCAATTATCCGATTGACTTGAAATTTGAACTGAATATTTTTGAATATATTTACTCTACAACGACGTAGGATATTTTTGATTGGATGGAAATGGACGATTTGGCATTGAAAAAAACGACCATTTTATAGGCAAGAAAACAGACTTTTTTCCATAACTACGCCATTTTGTTAGATTTCGATTTTTTTCGAAAATCCTACGTCATTATACAGAAAATACCTTCCAGTTTAACGACATTTTTTCCTTTTTCGGTTTCAGCTACTTAATCGGCCGGAATCATGTCAGCAGTGGAGGAACTTTTTTTTGCGCCTCCGAAGGCAGCGCATAAGTCGCTTGGATCGCAATATTTTTCTCTGAAAAAATTATGTTATATAGGTAAAATATAACTAAATATATTCTTAATTTTCCGAAACATTTAATTGAGTACTTTTGTTCCAAAAAATTCCCGAAAATCACCCAAATTTTCAGCGTTCACACTGGTATAGCCCCTTAAATTATTTTCTATCTCTGGTGTTTTGTGGTAGAAAAAATTCGAAAAATTCGCAAAGGCTCAGTATAGTCTAGCCAATAACATCTATGTTTTCCGAACTTAATCTTGGATCGTGGCCATTGATCCAACCTTTTTAAAGAATAGCTGTATGCTTCATTCAAGTATCCTCAATCGTTTTTAGATTCACAAACTCACAGCTGCAGTCGATGAGCAGCTAGTAAATTATGTATACAACAATTCCGCACCATCGTGAATAGTCCGCCAACTTTACTTGTTCATTTCGACAGTTGTTCGTCTCGAGTTTGTTACACGAGGAAAATAATTCCATTGTCTAATAATTTCCATCGACGCCTGACGATATTGCAAATGACATCAAACATGCTCAAGTTATACGATTTGGGAAAAGCCACCCTACACACTACAGGAAGTCGACAAATTTTCAAACGTAATCTATATTCCGAGGCAGATAAAGACTCTGCAAGAGAAAAAAATACAACTTCACGGAAGAAAAAGTATGAACGATGCCGTTTGTTTTACGTTCATCCGCGAAAAGCTTATAAAAAGCAGCGTCCAAGTACATCCCGAACGAAAGTATGCGATACGACATCCGAACTCGCTACCTAATCCGTATTAAGTTGCAACGAGCCACCACCCTTTGCATTTATACGACTAGGTTTGTTCCCCTCGTCACTTCGGAACCACCCCCTTTGATTTACGTCTTCAAAGTTGCTATCTCTCTCATACCGATTCCCTCGTTTTGCCTCGCTTTTCGCGGGATTGTTCATCACAGCTACCGAGCCAACGAGTATCGGAGAACAGCCATCTGCTCGATAAAAACATATTTTTTCGTTTCAAGCCCGCATCTCCCGACAGACTCCCCAGAGTCCAATTAATCGGCCATACAATTATGCGGTCCAAATGTGGACTCGACGAAATTTCAGATCCCGTTAACCAGACTCGATCGTCGATTTGAACTCTATATAACAGATTCAACGCTCGATATCGCGACCAACGAGACGAACAAAAAATACTAAAAAAAAAGGTAGATCATCATCTACTTTATCAATTTTTCACGAAGCAGCGACCGCGAATTCTCCTGATCCTCGCCACCCAATAGGATTAGGTGGTATACGCGGGCTTGCAAATCGGTTTGCAAACCGATGCTAACTTCTGTTGTGTTTAGACCGCCGAACAGGGTAAGGGTTTCTGACCAAAAAAAATCCAAAGTAGAATAAAACAAAGAGGCTACGTAAGTTTAAAGTTTTGGTTGCGATTTCTTATTTATTTTTTACATTTTCAAAGCAATACAGGTAAGAAACAATTCGTTTCTTCAAAAACAACTATTAATTTCGTACACCAGTTTACTAAGGTTATTGTTCAAAATGAAAGTAATTTCGCATCTCATCAATAAATGGCAGTAACAGTCATGTTTAAAATATGGAGGTGGTGTAAGAGCACGCAGTGCTTAGATGTGTACTCTTATAGGAGTATTGTTAAATTTTTTTTACAAGTATACAAAGTATACAAAGAAGCACACACACACACACACACACACACACACACACACACACACACACACACACACACACACACACACACACACACACACACACACACACACACACACACACACACACACACACACACACACACACACACACACACACACACACACACACACACACACACACACACACACACACACACACACACACACACACACACACACACACACACACACACACACACACACACACACACACACACACACACACACACACACACACACACACACACACACACACACACACACACACACACACACACACACACACACACACACACACACACACACACACACACACACACACACACACACACACACACACACACACACACACACACACATATATATATATATATATACACACACACACACACATATATATATATATAGGGGAACTCGGGGCAAGACGAATACGCGGGGCAAGATGAATCATAAGCCTAGCCACTAAACAGTGTGTGCGAGCACAGTACTCCCGATGGAGTTTGAAGGGGTGGCGGTGAGGTGAATGAGGGTGAAAATATCAACTGCGGCGGAAGCACGCGTCTCAAGTGAGAAAACAATATCGATTTTTTGACAAAACGATGTAATTTTTGGTCAAGTTTAACATTGTTTTAGTTTATTTAAGTTGCTGATATTGATCAGAGATAGGTAGGTAAACACAATGAAAGTACTAATTATTAAAATAATAAGAACGGTTTGTCAGACATTTTCAAGGTAACTGCGTGATTTCTGTTAATTCGTTAACCGTCTAATGGGGCAAGATGAATACAAGCTGATTTTTTTGCTTCCAAAATTGAAAGATTAATAAATGTTGATTCGTTTATCAAATAATTAAAGTTGACTGACTCATATATGTGTTGTTCTATTTGAACATGACCTTAGTGTTATCACCTTGCCCTGACTTCCCCTATATATATCCCCTATATATATATATATATATATATATATATATATATATATATATATATATATATATATATATACACTCCCCACTCCCACCACCATGTTTTGTCAAACTTCAAAAAATATTTTTAAGTTCAATAAAGACCGCTTAGGCAACATACCAAATATCGACATTTTATATTTAATACTTTTTGCATAAAAAATTGGTAAAAAATCGAACATTTTTTGGCCCAACAAGGCAGAACCTCCTCTTAAACACTCGATCCAGTCCTTACATATTGGTTCTTCGTATACTTCTTTGTATACTTTGTACACTTGTAAAAAATATATACCATATCTATATACAAAGCAATATATATATATATATATATATATATATATATATATATATATATATATATATATATATATATATATATATATATATATATATATATATATATATATTGCTTGTAAAAAACTTGTACACTTGTAAAAAATATATACCATATCTATATACAAAGCAATATATATATATATATATATATATATATATATATATATATATATATATATATATATATATATATATATATATATATATATATATATATATATATATATATATATATATATTGCTTTGTATATAGATATGGTATATATTTTTTACAAGTATACAAAGTATACAAAGAAGTATACGAAGAACCAATATGTAAGGACTGGATCGAGTGTTTAAGAGGAGGTTCTGCCTTGTTGGGCCAAAAAATGTTCGATTTTTTACCAATTTTTTATGCAAAAAGTATTAAATATAAAATGTCGATATTTGGTATGTTGCCTAAGCGGTCTTTATTGAACTTAAAAATATTTTTTGAAGTTTGACAAAACATGGTGGTGGGAGTGGGAGGAGCCACGTATGTTGGTGCGCGGGCGATGTCATTCTTCGCTTGTGGAAGCCCTAAGTGCCGGACAGGTGATCTGAAGCAAAAAAATCAAACATATTTTTACTTTGTACAATATGGTGTATAAGTTGACCTAGAACCAAGAAGAAAATATGGAAAATAAAAAAATAGTAAGCGATCGGAAGGAAGATTGTTTTTTTCCCAAAAATTTTCACAGTTTTTTTGCTCGAATTTTTTTTATTTTTCAATTTTTCTTCTTGATTCTACGTCAACTTATACACAATATTGTACAAAGTAAAAATATGTTTGATTTTTTGCTTCAGATCACCTGTCCGGGACTTAGGACTTCCGCAAGTGAAGAATGTCATCGCCCGCGCACCGACATACGTGGCTCCTCCCACTCCCACCACCATGTTTTGTCAAACTTTGAAAAATATTTCAATGTTTAATAAAGACCGCTTATTCAACATACCAAATATGAACATTCTATATTTAATACTTTTCGCATAAAAAATTGGTGAAAAATGATGCATTTTTGGGCCGAACAAGACAGAACCTTCCCTTAAAGTGTCAAGCTTGGTGGCATGAGAAATGCACTGCCCATACAAATGTGGGCGTCTTTATTTGCGATTTATGTGTCGATTGATCTTTGCGTATTCTTAAACGACCGTATATCTAACAAGGAACATCCCTCAGGTGACACCCTTCGATTTTGTTGAAATTTGGATATGTTATAAAGCACCGAAAGGTAAGCAATACGTATTTTTTCATCAGCGGAAAAACGGTTTTAAGGGATGAAACCACCCCTTAATATAGGGGTGGTTCACCCCTTCATTTTTTTTCGCAATCTCACTATTGTGGATTTTTCATTGCTTCGGATTAGAAGAATTTTCGTTTTTGTTTCATTAAAATCGCTGGACTCCTTGTGTGTGAAACTGCTATATTACCCCTTGAGATGCCTTTTTTCGAGGGGTGGTTTCACCCCTTAAACCCGTTTTTCCGCCGATAAAAAAATACGTATCGCTTACTTTTCGGTGCCTCATAACATATCCAAATTTCAACAAAATCGAAGGGTGTCACCTGAGGGATGTTCCTTGTAAGAGTTCGCTAAGCCCGTTTTTTAATTTACAGTTTGTTATTTTTTTTTAATAAGTTTCCCAATTGTCGCTCATAATTTAATTAGAATACTAGATATTCTTTGAATTAAAACAAAAACTGATTCGTTAAATATATTTGTTTGTTTTTTTCACCGCTTTGAAGCTGAGGTGCGTATTTCTATACCACCTTACCCTACAAAAGCTACTATATGCAGGCAAATATTCCAAATCAACGGGCCATAGCCTGACTGGCATTCAATACGAGTATAATTGCCATCGTTAATGACGAATCCGCCCAGATGCGCTTGAAAATTGGTTTCCCATTACCACTCCCGATTCAACCGCAAGGACATCCAAAATAGTCCCGCGATCGTCCTACAAACATTGAGGCAGAAACGCGACGATACGGCAAGACCCTTTCCTGCGCCTTTCCACAACGTCGCGTGGTTACTTGAGCCCGGAAATAGGAATAAAAAATATGATCCGGCAATTTGATGTACACACGCGACACCATGACGCGATGAATCAAAATAATGAGCGGTCGAATGTTACGGGTGACCGCGGGACGGCGAATATCGGTTGGGGAGATACGTTTCGTTTTCGTATATAGCCAACCAAGCACCCCAACCCCCTGCTTCAGGCTATAGAGGATGATTGGTAATTATTGATCAAGCATTTGACGCACAACTGCTACCACGATATCGCCAATAAGGCTCCCGGCCTAGCCCTCAAACATATATACGGGAGGGTAAACATACAAACACGAAAGCTTCCCTAGAGGACCTGGCAAGCACGTGTGATGCAATTACTCCACCGAGCGTTCCCAGCACGCGACGCCTTATATCAATTTATATTAATATGTCGCGTATGCGTGCCAGTGGTACACGATGACACGACCGTTTTCATAGATACTAATCAGCCATTGTTCCGTTGTGGCTAAAGTGAAATTCCGCTCATTGTTACTTTCGTCATTGATATTGCCCGATCGCGGGAGAAATTCGAAGACGCGATACAGGTCCCGATGGCCAAAAAAATCGGTAAATCTGCAGATTCAGGGCTGCAGCTCAAAAGCAAAAAAATGATATCCCATGTAATATTATGGTGGGGAAGGCCAAAATTTTCCATAAATTATGGGAAAATTGCCTAACTTATGGGATTTTGAAATTTGCTAAACGAGGGACACAATACCGTGGGACGTGAAAAAAACGCTTTCATTTCGTTTAGAAGGAAATCGTGATGTGGTGGGTTCAAGAGGACATAATATGCAATGAATGTACAGCATATTTCTGATGCCAAATTGCTATTATGGAGCCATGTTTTTGTTCGCAAAGATTGTTTGAAATTGCAAACTTTACGTATAACTTTCTTCCCGATTCGTTCTTCGTGACGTCGTTGACAACGCCAGGTAAAATTACTCTCACTGAGAGTAGCAGGATTCCTGCAACTCGTGCACATCACTTCGCGTTTTAAGGTAGTACTAGCGGATTGACTAGTCAACAGAAAAACTATAAATTATCGAATCTAAAAAAAACAATATATAATGCATTTGGGTATAATAATAAACATGATACAGAAAATAATTATTTGAGAAGTGCATGTGATAACTGTTTGTATTATAGTTTGGTAAGTGAAGTAAAATCGCAATCAGAATTGAGTTGAGCCGTCACAGGCCGCCATTCCATAATTCTGGCAATATCCGTGGCAATGCTGTATTCAGGTGCTTTCGATACATGTCAAGCATGTGTTTGTTCACCGTATGTGTAATCGAGTGTTGTAGTGTATGTGTAATGTGCATATTGTAACAAGAGAGATGACAGACGTGGCTTGCGAACGCAAAAATGAGTGGATTGAATCGATGACATCTGCTCGAAATGTCCCGTAACCTATATTTTTTATGGAACATGCGTGACCGCGACAGTTTTCCCGTTATCCGTCGCTTTTCGCATAACTCTGATCTAACCGGCAACTATTATTATTACCGTTCCAAAGTTCGATCCGCAAGGATTCCCTACATGGTGCGGGTTAAATGCATTGATTTCGTGAATTAATTACTATTGTATTTAGGCGGTAAGACCTGGAGAGTTTTCGCGGACGTCATTTTTTATGTCTCTGCTATAGCATACAAAAAAATTAATTTTTTTTTCTAATGAGATTCGCGCACGTACTACTTTGACACGCCATGATTTTGTAAAAAAATTATAATGTCTTTTTCGAGATTGAAATTTTATAATAGCATCGGTAAGCGAAATAATACATCCGTCGCAATTCATTATTTCGTGAATACTAGCTTTACAAATATATTTACCTTATAATGTTATTATGCGGTGTCTCTTTTCATTCCTTCTTACAATGCTGACTATCCGATGTTTACATTTTTTCGTTCAGTCCAAACAATTCGTAGTATATAGTGCGTGCGTGTGTGTGTGGGCGTATGTGTGTGTGTGTGTGTGACTGACGAAGGTTTATTTTCAAATATCCCACCCTCAACATAAATGTGAAATGTCCGCAAATACGTTATTTTGTCCCCCGGTTTAGTAAATTTCAAAATCTCATAACTTATGGATTTTATGCGAAATTTCGACAGAATAATTTTCGAAAAAAATAATTTTCGTGTTCCTTAATTTAAAAATGTTGTCATAACAAAATGTTTGGATCGTAAATAGTTATTAATATTAATTGATTAAATATTAATTCCGACAGAATGATCTTCCGTAAAAAATATTGGTCCCCTATAATAAGAAGATATTTCAACACCGCAGAAGAGTATTGTTCAATATTTCGAGAAAAAATAATTATCGTGTTCCTAAATTTAAAAATGTCATAAAAAAATATTTGCATTGTAAATATTAATATTTTATACTGTTTATGTCATCTTCATTAACAAATAAAAGTGTTGGTTCATTCATAACTAATTGAAAACTTTGTTCGATTAAAAATTACTTCCAAATAAAAATATGTGTTGCAGTATTATTTTAAATATGCCGCGCAAACTCACGTCATTGGATACGTGGAACGATGCGGTGTTGCCATCTTTCTTCTTATTATAGGGGACAAATATTTTTTACGGAAAATTATTCCGTCTACATTTCAATGCAGACCCTGCAGTGTTAAAAGTTGCAATTTTAAAACCCATTATCTCCCAATCTAAATAGTCGACTGGTCTGAAAATTTTACTCAAACATGCATAATGATATGAAAAAAAATATCTGGTTAAAATTTGAACAAAATCTATAGAAATCAAGATTGCGCGCTCGTAGTACCTTAAAGACAAAGAACGTCCAGGAGAGCCGAAAAAATGTTAAGATAAAGAATTGGAGGCCTTACTCGATGAAGATAGATGTCAGACTCTTACAGAATTGTCTGATATGTTAAATGTAACTAAAATGGCTGTCAGCAAACGGTTACATAATCATGAACTGATTGAAAAAGCGGGAGATTGATTACCACATTGAAAAAAAAATGCACAGAATGATCAGCCAAGAGACTATAAAATCCCAAAATTTTCTTTAGCACAATGGTAGCATTTTGCCCTAACCCCATAACAACCTTAAGGGGTAGGACCACTGTAAACGTCTAAAATTAAGCGATTTTTCGCGATTTTTTTGTTTGTTGAAGGACAAGTAAGAGAATGATAATATTCAAGAATGTTATTAGTCATCTTCGAGTAATCGAAAAAAAATGATATTCAAAATTAATACAAAATGGCGACGTTGGAGCCATTCTCGCGACGCATGTTGAATTTGAGACGCTCTGCGGCACGCAGTATAACGGACGCAGATTTGAATGTGGAAAATAAAAAAAAAATTCTATTGATGAGTATAGCTAGGGAAATATGTAGGGAATTTTTAAAATATTACGGTAAAACTTAATTACGGGGCTTAGAACTACTTTGAACAGATTTTGGAAGTTTTTTGTAGGTAATTTTTTTTTTAACATCCTAGATACCAACTTTATGTACATTTTTTTAAGTGTGAAAGTAGCCCCGAGTGTGGGGCTTCTTTAACAGGGCATCGAAATGCAACTTATGTCAAAGATTAAGGGTTACTTTGGAATCATTTTGACAAAAAATGTAATATTCTATGCATTATACATTGAATTAAATGAAAAACAATGATTTTTTATAACCAAATTGTCATCGTTATTAAGGAGGTTGGAGCGTTAGCCACAATCCAAGGTTAAATTTAATTTAAAAAAATACATGTTATTGTTTACACTATACTGAGACTTTACGAATTTTTTGAACTTTTTTCACCACCAAACACCAGAGATAAAAAATAGTTTAATGTATGTAATTTAACGTGCGGTTAGATGGGCAAGACTTTCACACTAAAATTTATGTAATTTTTGTTGTTATTTAGCACCAAGATAAACCATTTCTAACAACGGATTAACGCAAACTGAACCTTTGTGAACATTTAGAAAAAAAAATCCTCATCTTGCCCATCATCAACCATGGGCCAATAATCTCGTGACGTAAATACGAATAGGCATAATTATGAACTACTCAAAATTTCATTGTGAATTGTATAAAACATTCGTTGTCGTAGTTTTTTCATAATAATAATGGATAATGTTATGCTTTTTCAAGTTGGTAGTTACACGAAAGTTTTTCTCCTTTACGTAATAAAAATGTTAAATGCATAATTTTGCCCCTTAAATTATGTATTTAAAAAAACTAGCATATATAGAATAAATCTGTGCCTCGTATGCATTTTTTTGAGGTTCATTGAAAAAAAATGAATAAACCATCATTTGACTCAACTGAATCGCTCGAAAACGGTCGAAAATGGGCAGTTGCAGTGGTGACCTCCCTTAAGGAAACATTTTACATAAAAGTATGAAGTACCTGGGGTGCTATTATAGGCACTTAATGAGTCTTAAAATTGTCATTGAGATCAAAGTCAACTTGAGCTACATTACAATCAACTTTAGCAAAATTATAATAAACTTGAACAACGAATTGTTGTTCAAGTTTATTTCCCGTACCCGCCGCCCGTCACGGGAGGTCAAGCGGGCTCGCTGCGCACACATTTAAAACGTATTTTGGTGCTCTGTCAAAGTAGTCCCGAAAACTGTCAAAGTTACCCTGAATCTCAAAGTTTTACGGTGATTTTCGTGTCGTTGGCAAGCATTTAAATTAAAAACTCAATTTCCAACGGAAAAAGGACATTAACTTGTTAATAAATAATGTTATAATTAACTCTTGGAAAATCGCATACGTATTTCTCTTCGGAATGGTATTTTAAAGATGTGCTCAAAATTTGGAGCGAATGGAATGAAAATTGATGGAGCTATGCTGCGTGCCGTTGAAAAAAAAATTGTCTTCCGAGAAAAACGGTATTTTTTGACAGGTATCAAACTTTTGCCCGCTTATTCTATATGGTTCGAAGCATCTCTCAAGTCAATAAAGAAAAGATCGATGTTTCGAAAATTCTACAGTGGCGTTACCCCTTAAATACACAAAACTGAAGTTTTGCATAATAACCTTTCCGGTACGACCCCAAATTTCGAAGCACACGCGAACGAGCCTTCTACATAAGAATGGAAATGAGCGAATGAGCTTATCGGACGAAACGCGTGTACACTTCGAGAGAAGCATCGCTCCGAAGGATGTCGAGTTGTTATGGAGAGTCGCTCGAAACTGTTTTGCGGTCGCGGGCCAATAATTTATCAGCGAACAAAAATCGTGGTAGTACGGTTGGACGCGATCTCGTCGCGACTCTGGCTGAGGCCGCGTTGTTTACTCGGACGGGTCGCGCAAAGACGCCTGTTAGGCGAAGGAGCCACCGACAAATCATTTATCAACGAAGGAGGGCGCGCGTAACACACCTATGCAAGAAAAATCGAGGATGTTTCGGGTGTCGAGTCGAAGGGGCCGCGTCGTCGTGCCGGTGACACGGGAGATGGATGTACGAGCGGAGCTCCTCGTTCCACCTGCCGACGGCATTATAGGGGCGGCAACAACGCGTTATGTACATTTTCATTCGCAGGCCTCAGCGCCGTGCTATATCGCGCGCTGTGTCGGGTCTGCGCTACTCTCGCCGCTGGCGCGCAGATGTTGGAGGACTCTTCATGGTCCTGCATCCGTTTACACGGCTACTGCACACGGCATCCACCGCGCGACCCGAAAACAACCTCGTTGTAACTTCGATCGATCGCTCGATGTTTGCTTCCGACGTTAAAAAGAAAACAACCCTAACGACCACTTACCGTGTCGAAACCTTTTGCCTTGTATTACCACTACTCGAGCGCAACTTCGGAACGTACGGGCGCCCTATAATCGCACGTGCAGTCGAACAAAAAAAACTTGTATTGTTCGTGTAAGTTATCGATGCGGCGATTTATCTGTGGCGCCGACGAATCGTGAACTATATAAATAAACTTTGAATACACGTGCTGATGCGCGATAATGGCATCTGCCGCGAAAAACGGCGACTGTTTTACCCTGTGACGATAATGGCGCGACCTAATTTGTCGACGCCGACCTGCCATTTCCGTTAGACGGTAACACGGGCTTATATACGGATCTTGAGACATAGCGAATTTCAGAGATGGGCGTGTAGGCACGCTTAGTGTCCGTGGCGCTGCTGTTGCGGGGTGTCCTTTCCCTGTCGCGTCCATGATTGTTAAACATAACCTTATAACCTAACATAACCAAAACGTTATCGTTAAAAACGTGCTCGTGTGTTATGCGTACCGAAATCACTCGAATTGAAGATATCAAAAGAACAAAAATAATTTCTTCTAGATTCGAATCACTCACAAGGTTTATAGAGAAACAAAATCGCTGAGTGGGGATCGAACACAAAATATAACGGTTTCGAGTTCGGAACTGATCCACTCGGCAAAGCTGTTTTGTTTAGGTCAAGTAATAAATATCGTTCATAATTATCAAAGTCGCTTGGGTTTTGATTTTTTTTATGCTTTAGAGGCGAATGCGATTCCCATTATTAAAGAAGTTTTCAATAAAGTTTGAAGACATTGTCTTTCGTATCAAGCACAAGCAAAATTACCATTAATATATATCCCAAGTAGCAATTTTTTAAAAGTTGTCCAAAAGTCGGCTAAGTGGGCACCAAATGTCCGCCTGGAAGTTGTCCTAAAGTTAACAACCATCCAAAAAGATAACTGTTGGGCACATGGTAATTTAAGACGGAATGACACCTCATCGCGGTCGGTATGGTAGAACAATTATAGATACCAAAAAATCTCTGAAACGGCTCTTCAGATCCCGTCGAAACTTTGCCAAACGACGTCAAATAGATAGACGAACAGCTGTCTGCCCCTCAAATTTTCTGAATTTGAGGGGCAAACAGCAGTTTACACGACAGTACGGTAAATTAAGTTAGGGCAAACGGCGCATGCGTTGCGTTCAGGAGGGAAAAGGACAGAAGAGCTTTTTCTCTCTTCGTCGCACCACTACTTCCCCTTGTCGTCACACACCAAGCGGCAGAATTCGGAATAAAAAACAAAACCGCTAAGGGTGCCTACCCCACTACCGCCGTTGTCAGACCTGTATAGAAGACCGTGCCCCGTACCCATACATTACCGGTACTGTACGGTACTGCGTACTCCACATTTGCCGTACGCTGTACCAATGGTACGCTTGGCCAACTGGGAATGCAAACGCGACTGTCTTAGCTCAAGATTCGACCGCATGGGTGCGCCCGCAGTGGCATTCGGGTGGCGGAAAATGAAGTGAGCGCAGCATTTTACGCTGGCGTTGCTAAACACGACGCAGTGTGATTCAAAAAATTCCAACGAAAAGGAGGTATTTGCGGGAGTGATGTCGATGCGTGATACGGAAAATAAAGAATAATCGACAATGCCATCGCAAGAAATTACCGTGGCGCAACCGCCGCCGATCGAGGGCGAGGACGTCGCGCCCTCCTCGCAGCCGATCGTTGGCATAATTTATCCTCCACCGGAGGTTAGGAGTATCCTTTTTATCGCACGTATTCTCCCGACGTTCGAACCGTGCGAATTTCGTCGAAAAAAAAAAATTTTTAAACCCTGTCTCTCTCGTTTGTATCGGAAACCAAATGAAAATCGTGCCACGAAGACGACGCCTCATTTATCCTTATACACTGTGACCAGATATCGTCGACAAAACTGCGAGCTTCGTTGCCAGAAATGGCCCGGAATTCGAGTCGAGAATCCGGCAGAACGAGCTGGGAAATCCGAAGTTCAATTTCCTCAACTTCGGTGACCCGTACCATGCGTATTATCAGCACAAGGTCAAGGAGTTCAAGGAGGGCAAGGGCCAAGAGCCGACGCTCGGTCTGGGCCTTCCGAAAGCGGCGACCCTCAGCGCTCATCAAAAACAACAGGAGATTCTCAAACAGGTGGAGCAACCTTTCGTCCCGAAAGACCCTCCCGCCGAGTTCGAGTTCATCGCCGATCCGCCGTCCATATCCGCCCTGGATCTGTAAGACTCAGTCATTTTTTTTTCACACAAATTCTCAAGGTCGTTGGCACGCACCCCACCAATGTACTCTAGCACGAAAAATCATTTTTTTTGCCAGGGACATAGTAAAATTGACGGCGCAATTCGTGGCTAGAAACGGTCGTCAGTTTCTCACGAATCTGATGAATCGCGAGCAGCGCAACTTCCAATTCGACTTTCTGCGCCCTCAGCACTCGCTGTTCCAATATTTCACAAAGCTCTTGGAGCAGTACACAAAGGTGCTAATACCGCCGAAGGATTTGTTGCCGCGACTGCGCGAGGAGGCGTACACGATGGACAAGATATTGGAGCAGGTGAAGTACCGCGCGGAGTGGCTCAAGTACCAGGAGGCGCAGAAGCGCAAGACCGAGGAGGAGTTGGAACGCGAGAGAGTGGCATACGCCCAGATAGACTGGCACGACTTTGTCGTGGTCGAGACCGTCGATTATCAGCAGTTCGAAGTTGGCAATTTTCCGGCGCCCACGACGCCCGACGAAGTGGGCGCGAGGGTGCTCATGCAGGTGGGCACGGAAATTCGACAAGCGTTGTTACTTCCGCCGCAACGCGATCAGCTTTGTCAATGGATTTGGATAATCGGCGATTTTTGTCATTGCAGGAACGCATCGAGGACGGCGAGGACGTGGAGATGCAAATCGAGAGCGACGGAGACGACGAGATGGAGAATCGCACGGACGCGGACAAGGACCGCGCCAGGGACAACAACCAGGTTGAAACGCGATTTCTTGGACGCTACTGGCGTACACGCAATGAAGATCCACTTTTTACGAGATTGCCGCTTTTTCAGGTTCAAGATATGGAGGAGGATTCCAGCGACGAGGACGAGGACGATGATGTATCACCACCTGGCGAGTCGCAGAGGTCGAAGGACGGCAAAATACGCGATTCGCATATGCAGCCACCGCCTCTGCCACCTGCTCCGGGCAACGTTTTGGTCAAGAAGGGCTACGATCCCAAACAACACGGTTAGTAGATTTGCGAACGATTGGTCGTAAAATACCCGAGATGTGAAATTACATGGAAAAAGTGAAAGCAAACTCAAGGGGCTATACCAGAGTGAACGTTGATCATTTGGGTGATTTTCGGAATTTTTTTGGAAGAAAAGTATTCAATTAAATGTTTCGGATAATTAAGAATATATTTGGCTATATTTGACCTATATTACATAATTTTTTCATAGACAAATATTGAGATCCAAGCGAATTGTGCGCTTCCTCCACTGCTGACATGATTCCGGCCGATTAAGTAGCTGAAACCGAAAAAGGAAAAAATGTCGTTAAACTGGAAGGTATTTCCTGTACAATGACGTAGGATTTTCGAAAAATATAAGAATCTAACAAAATGGCGTAGTTATGAAAAAAAGTCTGTTTTCTTGCCTATAAAATGGTCGTTTTTTTTCAACGCTAAGTCGTCAATTTTCATCCAATCGAAAATATCCTACGTCATTGTAGAGTAAATATATTCAAGAGTACTCAGTTCAAATTTCAAATCAATCGGATAATTGCTCTTTGAGTTACAATGTCGGCAAATTTGAAAAATCTCATTTCGAGAAAAACGCGTTGAAAGATTTAACTATCGATTTTTGCAAGATAAAATGATATTGACATAAATTATATAAATGATAATGATATTCTTGAAAGTATAAACTGTTGGAAAAGGCAACAAAGTCGATTTTTGAAAGTGTCACACTGGTATAGCCCCTTAAGGCCTTAGGCCACAGTAACGAATACAAAATCATGTGCGAATTTAACAATTTTTTTTCGTGTGAAAACGCGATTCACTCATAAAATTAATCACACATCTATTTAGTATGAATATCAAGCTGATAGAAAATATATATATATTTTTTTCGATGTACAAAATGGTCGACTACTAATATTTTCTTTTACCTTTTTTTTGCGCTCCGGGGCGTTTTTAGCATCTACAATTTTTGACCTAGAACAAAAAACAAAAATTCTCGTCGATCTACATTAGAATACATAGAGAAGCACGTACGGAATTGAAAAAATATTGTTTTATTCAAAAGTTGTAGGTATTTGAACTTAAGAAATGAATTTTCAGTGAAATATTTCGTTATAACTGCTCATAAACTGCTCATAAAATGAAAAGTTTTCCATTAATCAGAAATTCCGTACGTACTTCTCTGCGAAATGCAATTAGGAACATAACTTTTGAATTTGAAGTAAATCGAGTGAAAATTGTTGAAGTTATTTGTCACGCCAATTCCAAAAAAGCTGTTTCGAGAAGTTTCTAGTGGTCGGCCATTTTGTACATCGAAAAAAAAATTCTAACGGCTTGATATTCATACTAAATAGATGTGTAATTAATTTTATGAGTGAATCACTTTTTCATACGAAAGAAAAATGGTTAAATTTGCACATGATTTTACATCCGTCACTGTAGCCTAAGGCTTTAAGGAACTACATCTAACCAGAAGCCTGAAAAAATGGCCAAATGAAAAAAGTTAAAAAGAGACCCATTTTTTTAAACATGAATGTACATATCGTCGTCGATATTGCAATGCGTTCTGAGTGATTTTCGAACGACTTTACAAGAGAGACAAAAAAAGCCACAGCTCATCGTTGAGTATACGTTGAATGTTTTTTTTTTTTCATGATCGCAGCAACGAAGGTATCGAGACCAGCGGCGCCCGACGAGTATCTCATATCGCCGATAACGGGCGAGCGTATCCCGGCGAGTAAGGTCCAGGAGCACATGAGGATCGGTCTGCTCGATCCGCGCTGGGTCGAGCAGCGTGACAAGCATCTCGACAAATTGGCCCAGGAGACCGTGTTCGCGCCTGGCACAGCGATCGAGGCCAGTCTCAAGCAGCTCGCGGAGCGTCGTACCGATATATTCGGTGTCGGTGACGAGGAAACGGCGATCGGTAAGAAGATCGGCGAGGAGGACAAGAAGAAGGACGACAAAGTTACCTGGGACGGTCACACGTCGAGCGTTGAGGCGGCGACGCGTGCCGCTCGGGCGAATATCACCCTCGAGGAGCAGATCCATCAGATACACAAAGTCAAGGGTCTTTTGCCGGACGAGGAGAAGGAAAAGATCGGCCCTAAACCGGCGAACCGAGGCATCGAATTGTCCCACATGGCCGCTGCGGCCTCGAAGCCCCAAGCCACGTTGAAAGCACCGCCAAAACCACCGGCCCCGAAACCCATGCCGGTCCCGGCTCAACCTCCACCTCCGCCGCCACCACCGGCCATGACTATGCCGACGATGGCGATGCCGCAGCCGATGATGGCGCAGCCACCGCCGATGATGATGATGGCGCCCATGGCCCCGATGCCCCCCATCAGGCCACCGCCACTCATGAGTAAGTCGCTCTTCCGTATTCCACTGATTTTAGAACTTTCCTCAATTATCGTTACGATTATTGAAAAACGATAGATTCTTCTCTAACAATTGGACGTCGACCGTGAATGTTTCGAGTTACTGCACCAGCGATTTTCTTTTTCTTTTGATTCTCCGCTCGACGAGTGATATCCGTCCATTTGAGTCTTTAAGGGGTGAGATGCAATCGGAGGTGTGAAAAAACGAGCATTCTCAATAATTTTTTTTAATTGTAATTAAGTTTGTTTTACAAAAGTGGTTACACGGACTTTTTATGTTATATTTCAACTTGACTTGTACAAATTTCCAAAGAAAAATATTTATTATTTATAAAAATATCGCCATCTTTGTCGGACCTCCTTCGGCATGTAGTGCTTTGCGATGACCATTATAAAATTTTACTGGATCATCTGAAATCAAAAAACAAAAAAAAGCATTACTTTAATAATAAATCTAATCCTTAATCGAAGCTTTTTTTCAAAAACCAACAAAATGGCGCCTTCCGACAGATAACTTTCGATTTGCGATCAGAAAATCGCTAGTTTATTGTTAAAAAAAATATAAATTTTCAACAAAAATGAAAATCCTTCGATTAAGAATTAGTTTTTAATGCTATCAATAAGCACACCAAATTTCATCAAAATCCGTCGAGTGATCACCGACTTGAAAAACACAGTTTCGAGAAAAACGCGCTTAAAGTTTTTCGATGTGGATACGGTATTATGTGTTCGTAAAATTTTGAGCTCGATGGATGAAGCTAAACTTTTTTAATGTATTTTGATCCGCTGAATCCGAATATCACAATTTTTTGCCGAAAAGCCCAGCATTCAATTGTTTATAGCCAATTGTTAAAACGATTCTTCAAAAAATTTAAGTTTTTCGGGATGAATTATTATTTTTTAACATTTCGGGCAATTTTAAAACGAAACCATCCTTTATAAAATTTTGCTAAAGTTCGTAGTTTTTGAGTAATACATTTTTGAACATTTCTGAAAGAGTTTTCCATTTTTACACTTGATTTATGTATAGAAACACTAATTAAAAAATCACTTACATTGAATCATTAATTCCTGGCCCATACCATAGGCCATCTGCCGATGTGGAAGCTTCCAAAATATCAATTTGTGGTTGTCTTCGAAGCATTCTGCCTTCCCGGGTATTATCGTTTGCGCGTATGTCAGCCACGTGGATACGTTTGCCACGTCTATACGCCTTTACTAATTGTGAAATATCCCGGAAACTATTCATCGGATTGACTTGACATTTTCAGGGAATATTTTCGAAACATACTTCAAGAAAATGTTTTTAAAA
Source organism: Ophion ellenae (assembly GCA_963210295.1). Lineage (NCBI taxonomy): Eukaryota > Metazoa > Arthropoda > Insecta > Hymenoptera > Ichneumonidae > Ophion > Ophion ellenae. The sequence goes on from OY723395.1 coordinate 24,240,495, forward strand.
AATCGATTTTTTGACAATTTTGACTGCATCTCGCCCCTCAATTTTCGCTCCGTTCTAATTGACTGTTGATTCCCCAGCTCCGGCCATGTCACCCTTCATGCCGACTCCTCCGCCGATGCAACCGCCGATGAACACGCAGGTAATACGAACGTAGAACGGTATCGCGTGATACGCTCGAAGAGGTTCAAGGTAGTAGTCCTGCCGAGACGTTTTTGTATGGATTTTTAACATTTATTTTGAGCACACATTCAGGTCACTATTAACCCTTTGAAGCATACATTTTTCTTTACGTGCAGGTTTTTTTTTTGCACTTTCGTTATAGATGACACCCGCTACGTGAAACATAAAAATTTAATAGATATGTTTTAGCAGTTATTGAAGTCCTAGGAACCTTGAAACGCATTTACAACCGCCATATTTAATTTAAAAACACTTTTAAATCGTCAAAAATTGAATTGAATTAGGTGTAGCACCAGAGTTACACTATGCCGCAAAGGGTTAAGTGATTACGTGCAAAATTTCGAAAGATTTCACCGTTTCGTAAACGAGATATTGGCAATCGAAGATTTCTCAGTTTTACATATGTTCTCATGGGGAGCAGTGGAAAATTTTACATTTCACGAAATAACTTCGAAACTTTTCGACAGGTTGTTTTTTTTTATTCTCAATCACAGAAAAATATATAGAGAAGTTGATAAACAAGTTAAGCATTTTATCCGTCTAGTTTCAGAAATATAACGATTTAAATTGTTCAATGTCTAGCGACGCTATAGCCACAAAGTGACCGGAGCAGACTAGAGCCGGCTATCTGACAATGTTGCGAGCGTTCGGCGCGGTTCATCTTTAGAAAATCTATCTAAAGTCGCAGCAGCTTTTTTATATTACCGTTATATATATATATATATATATATATATATATATATATATATATATATATATATATATATATATATATATATATATATATATATATATATATATATATATATATAGTAAAGTAGGTGTAGTAAAAAGAAATCCATTATTTTTGCCTTGAATTTAATGCAAAAATAATGGATTTCTTTTTACTACACCTAATATGTATATATATGGTGGACTTTGTCCCTGACCGCCGCCAATTCGATTTATTTTTTTAAATCTGATTCCATTGACTCTATAAGACACCCAGATTTTTTTTTACATTTTTCGAAACAACCCATAGGTAAAAAAAAATTATCCGAAAAAAAACGCCACGATTGAAAAATCCGAAAAATTCATTGTGGGTATCAAAATATTTAAGTATTCGCCCGAAGTAAGTAGTTCTTGATTTTTTCGGATTTTTTTAACGTTAATCGCTCAGAAAGCACAGAAAAAATCATACTTCCACTGCGGCGGATAGCTTGAAAATTTTTACATATAATCACGCATTTTTGGGAATTTTTTCAGATTTTTTAATCAAGGCGTTTTTTTCGGAGAATTTTTTTTTTACCAAAGTTTGTTTCGACAAATGTAAAAAAAGTTGCAGGATTATCCATTCATAACAGGACACCCGGTGTATATATATATATATATATATAATACAAATTAGTAAATTAATAGAATTTTCGTTGTTCATAACCTCTACATTCTAATTTTTATTTCGTTTTTTTTTCTGTTTGTACGGATCATAATTTCGACTGCTTTTCTATTTTTGGTGACCGTTTGTAATTTGGCAAATTCGCCTTTATGTCTCACCATTCCATTATTTCGGTCACAGTTCAAATTTTGTATTGCAGTTTACACTAAATATCACGACAAAAATTTGATGGGCAACATTGCCACGATCTCCGCGCTCGCCGGACTACAATAGTGTATGCATATCCGTATACGCAAATGTCTACGTATTAGTAGCCGAAATAGATAGTCCGATACAAACGAGAGAGTTCGGTAATTTAGAGGAACGTTCTTATTTTTGGATCTCTAAACATATTAGGCATTGTCTTCATTACTTCATAAGTTTTTACATCCCGATAAGATGTACAAACTCCATTATGAGGATATTTCGCAATATTTCGCAATATTTCGAAGCTTTCATCGATTGATGAGAGAATAAACTTTTGAACGTGGCTGTGTCAAGACTACTACCTTAAAGCGGAAAAGGGTAGAATATTGTTGACGCATTTGCACGCGTTGCAGATGGCTATGAAACATACGGCGGAGCCGATAGAGGAAGAACCACAAGCGAAGAAATTGCGGACCGAGGATTCTCTCATTCCCGAACAACAGTTCTTGGCACGAAACAAGGTAAAGTTTCCCCTGGTCCAGAACACCATGAAACTCGTACCCAACGATCACTGTTGTACAAGTTTTCTTTTGTCCCTTCACAGGCTCCGATCCAAGTGAGCATAGCAGTGCCAATGATGACGGAAAAGGCCGAATGGAAGCTGAACGGCCAGACTCTCAACATAACGTTGCAGCCGAGCGACACGGTGGCCACCATGAAAGCTCGAATTCACGAACAAGTGGGCATGCCACCCGGCAAACAGAAGCTGCAATACGAGGTTTACTTTTTTCCTGAAACGGACCACTCGGGTTTAGCTATACGGAAAAAAAAACCACAGCTTGCGTCATATTTTTCTTTCGCTTTTCAGGGAATGTTCTTCAAAGACAACAACAGCCTTGCTTATTACAATCTCGCATCGGGCAACGTTATAAATCTCTTGCCGAAGGAGCGAGGTGGCAGGAAGAAGTAAACGTAAATTTGCGATATCGCGGGTGCTGCTGTCGTCAAGTGGACGGTAGTCGTGGCTGGAACGAAACGCCTGTTAAAATTCTAAAGGAATGTTTTTGACCGCGTTATTTTTCACTCGTGTGGAATCGCGTAATTAATTGCACCTCGAGACTATATGAATATATCGATACAATTCCACGGAGCGAGGCCATTGAGAGTCTGAATCGCGGCAATAAAACCTCAGAAAAGATAAGCACGTCGTCCACGAGGAATTCAACCTCAATGTACAATAATTACGGTACAATTGCGTTTAAAAAAAAGATAAATCGCATCTAAGTTCAGCATGTACGTTAGTCGATTATTCGCGTGTCGCAAAAAATCGCCCGATTATTTTGCGCACACCGCGTATGCCGACTCCAATGGAATGCGCGACTTGAAAGCCTCGCAGTGAATTTTCACCGTCCGATTTTAGAGCGTCCGTTTTCCGAGAGTCGTCTATTTCGAGTCTTCGTTACCCGGTAATAGCTGCTCCACGATCTTTCGGTAACGTGCTACCAGCGGTTTGTATATCTGTCGAGAAGCAAACCATCATTTGGGAAATTGGAAATTCTTTCACAAGCTCGAGACGAAGTGACACGCGCTGACAAGGGGACGACACCAACTGGAGGTCACGGATTTAGCTCAGCTTTGTCTGTAATATAGTATAGCACCACTAGAGTAAGATTGTCAAATGATACGATTCAACGTGCAGTTATAAGCCGAAAAAATCCAATCGAAGAATATGGCACAACTTACGTACTAGTTTCGTTACCTCGAAATTTTGACGAGACATTTTGACAAAAAAAAGTAGTTCACGGCCCTGCCCGTGAACTACTTTTCTTTGTAATGGTACTTTCAATCATCATGCACAATATATAAATTTGTTTTGAATATTATATCACAAATAATACAAACTATATGTGTGTGTGTATGTGTGCGTGCGTGTGCGTGTGCGCGCGCGCGCCCGTGTGTGTGTGTGTAATATTGTCACGGTCCCACACGACGCCTATTCCTAAACCCAGTCTCACGCACTCATATCAACCGTTTCCCACAACCCTCATCAGAAACCAAATCTTCCTTCCTAGAAACCCTCATCAGAAACCAAATCTTCCTTCCTAGAAACCCTCATCAGAAACCAAATCTTCCTTCCTAGAAACCCTCATCAGAAACCAAATCTTCCTTCCTAGAAACCCTCATCAGAAACCAAATCTTCCTTCCTAGAAACCCTCATCAGAAACCAAATCTTCCTTCCTAGAAACCCTCATTAGAAACCAAATCTTCCTTCCTAGAAACCCTCATCAGAAACCAAATCTTCCTTCCTAGAAACCCTCATCAGAAACCAAATCTTCCTTTCTAGAAACCAAATCTTCCTTGTTAGAAACCCTCATCAGAAACCAAATCTTCCTTCCTAGAAATCCTCATCAGCAATCGTCTCTCTCCTCTCTCGTCTGAGTCCCATTGTTCTTCAGCCCACGCGCTTCGTCACACTCGCGCGTGGCATCCCCTCCACCTTCCTTAGGCCCCTCCGCTCGAACACGCTTTATCCTGCTGGACCAAAAGCCAGCAGTCCATCTCGAAGTCTCCAACCGTCGCAACGTGCACTCTCTCGACAGTTGAACTCGTTATAAACGTCTCCATTATAATCGTCCTCGTCTCGTTCAGTGAAACCTCGCGCTACCCACAATCATCCGCGCGGACCGTCACAATATTAATATATTATATATAATTTGTATTATTTGTGATATAATATTCAAAATAAATTGATAATTGTGCATGATGATTGAAAGTACCATTAAAAAAAAGTAAAGAGTCTAATGTCTAATTAATAATAATATATATATATATACATTATTATTATATAAAAAATAATTTGTAACAGTATTATTATTACGAAATAATTGGTCGTCAAAATAACGTAAACATACTTCGGGTTACATTATTAAATTTTCGACATTATTTTCGCCCTCTTCATTTTCTCATTGTCAAATAAAAATAAAATAAAGAGTTCACGGGCAGGGTTCGGGCACGCGCTGTCCGGGTGGTAGTTGGGCACTCTGTCCCTGAGCTACGGCGCTCTTCGAAATATTAATGTAACGAAACTGGTACGTAAGTTAAGCAATATTCTTCGATTGGATTTCTTGGGCTTATAACTCCTAGTTGGCTCGTATCCTTTGACAATCCTACTCTAGTGGTGCTATAATATATTACAGACGAACCTGAGCTGAATCGGTGACCCCCAGTTGGTCTGCTCCCCTTGTGAGATATTTCGACTCCGTTGGTTTTGGATGGTGAACACTTAAGGTATTCCTTTCGCGGAGGGCCGTACTGTGTGGGGCATAAGCAGGGCCTTTCTGAATCATTGGTAAATGACAGTGGCGCTTAGTAAAAATAAGTCACAATCAATTGTTACATTCAACGGTAAGCTGGAAAAAAACCATTTGCGCAAATTTAGTCGATTTAGACACTTACGCTTTCTCTGAAAAGTCGCGGCTACGAAAATTCTTCTGCTAGTGGCATTTTCCTACGTTTTATCATTGATATTTTCTTTGAACATTCGGTGATTCCCTGTTTTTATCGTCGATACGGAATCTTTAGTTTTTCTACGCGTGTAGAACAGTTTATATCCGACATCTAGAGTTATTTAGTGTATGAATTACACAGGTCAACACTTTTTTAGTTTGTATATTAATAAATAAATTTTGATTGTATACGTGGAATAATAACCAAAATCTTCATTGGTTACCTATAAGTTTGCTTTTGTCTTTTTTACGGTAATGAGTGATAAATAAGTCTCGAAGTTTTTGGTTGATAGTATAAGCAGTAGATAGCAGCACGTTGGAATAACAAACGCGACCTTTGTCTGGAAAACTATTTTTTTTATTAGTTACGTGGAAGAAATAAAAATTTGTCATCTAGAATCCAGACTGAAAATTAGTGTTGACCGGTGTTATTAGTTGAAAATGTGGCCAGCGTGTAATCTCCATAAAGTGCCGTATAAATGTGACAAATTTTAGAGTCGCAATTTTTCGTTGAAAGTTCGGTAACTTGGCTTGAAATTTTATCGGTATACTGGGATGTACTTTAATTTAATTATGGACGAAAATCAGTTGCTGGTTAAATATTCGGGTTCGTGAAAGGAATACCTTAACCCTTCGTTGTCACACTTGCCTGGAGAAACATCCTTGTCACATTGGGTCAATGTGACCCAGTGTGACTTGCCTATCAGTCGGGTGACCATGAAAAAATTCATGAATGTACTTCAAATATTGCATAATATGTGCGAAAAATTATATAAAACATCAGATGTCAACATACAAAAAAAATTGTGAAGAGAAAAACAAGACTTGGCGCTAATGTTGAACGTTGGTCGGTCGTTTAGACCCACAGTGACAACGAAGGGTTGGAAAAAATTGTCGCGTGGACCTGTCATGGATTTCTTTACCCACGGAGTCGTGTGTCATTTCGCGTTTGGAGCTTTTTATCGTTTTGGCCGATTACCGATTCGGCGTCGTCGTAAGGTCGGCACGCCAGTCTCGCTTCCGGCAGGCAGCTCGTTATCTCGGCGAAGGTACATTTGTCACGCAGGAGACCGTGTTTGGCTTGATACGCGGCACCGAGAACGGCGGAATTCACTATTTCCTGTCAAAAAAAAAGTCGACCTCGCTTTAGAGCTGCTCGACACATGGCTAAATACAGTGCACTGAATGAAAAAGACTGCAAGGATACTTGGACTGTTAGACACACTAATTAGACAATCAGAGTCATCACTTCCACTCTAAATCAGTTAGCACGCTGAATTTAGCATAGTGTAAAGCGATTTAGACAGTGAATGTCTTAAGGGGAGATATACACCTAGATGGTCGAGGTCGAGGATTTAGGAGCTATGAACATTCCGTCGACCGTAGAAGACGTACACTATGGGCCTGATGTCGATGATTCCATGTAAGTTAACAAATTTTATTCATTCCCAAATTTTCAAACGCGTTTTTCTCAAAACCACGTTTTTCGAATCGGTACCCAAAATTTCTCGAAAACCAATGAACCGATTGCCTTGAGGTTTTTTGTGGTTATTCTATACACCATTATCTAGTAATTGTCATAGGATTTTTTTCCGTTGCTCAGTTTTTGTTTTATAGGCAAAATAATTAATTTTTGGCCCAAAAATCACTATGTTCAAACGTCCTCCATTTTGTCATAAATCAATATTTTCAAAATCGGTTATGACAAGTACTAGATTATAGTATCTAATTTAATAACTTTTTTGGTTCTTTTTCAGATAATTTTTTAAGAAACGCCAGTGAGTACCGCACACGCAGATTTTTTTACGACGCTCCAAGGATCATACAATATCCTTGTATATTTTTGACATTTTTAAATAAAGAAAATTAAACATATTTTTGTATGTATGTACTTTTAGATAATTAAAACCCCAATCCGAAATTTCAAATAGTTTTCCTTTAAAAAATTCACAAAAATGACCGTTTTTCTGGCTCCTAGGTGTATATCTCCCCTTGAGGGGTTAGGCCACAGTAACGGGTATAAAATCATGTGCGAATTTAACAATTTTTTTTCGTATGAAAAAGTGATTCACTCATAAAATTAATTACACATGTATTTAGTATGAATATCAAACTGTTAGAAAAAATATATATTTTCTTTCGATGTAAAAAAATGGCCGACTACCAATATTTTCTTTTATTATCCTTTTTTAGGCGCTCCGCGGCGTGACATTTGGCATACACATTTTTTTACCTAGAACAAAAAAAAAACAAAAATTCTCGTCAATCTACATTAGAATACCTAGAGAAGTACGTACGGAATTTAAAAAATATCGTTTTATTCAAAAGTTGTAGGCATTTGAACTTGAGAAATGGATTTTCAGTGAAAAATTTCGTTACAACTGCTCATAAACTGCTCATAAAATGACAAGTTTTCGATTAATCAGAAATTCCGTACGTACTTCTCCGCGACATGCAATTAGGAGCATAAATTTTAAATTTGAAGTAAATCGAGTGAAAATTTTCGAAATTGTTTGTCGCGCCAATCGGAAAAAAGCTGTTTCGAGAAGTTTCGAGTAGTCGGCCATTTTGTGCATCGAAAAAAAATATATATATTTTCTAACAGCTTGATATTCATACTAAATAGATGTGTAATTGGTTTTATGAGTGAGTCACTTTTTCAAACGAAAAAAATTGTTAAATTCGCACATGATTTTATACCCGTTACTGTTGCCTTAATCGCATATCAGTTGTCCCAACTGACCAAGTTGACCCTGTTGATCGCCCAACACGTTTCTGGTATGATTTTCGACAGAAGTGGTACAGAAATAAGTAAACTGGACTTCAAATATTCACATGTATTTCCTGCGGCTCGGAATCGCAAATTAACGGATAATCGTTCTCTTGGACTCACAGCATCTCTGAACCAAGTATCTTGTTTTCTCATGTACGGTGTAACTAATCCCAGTAATTCTTCAAATTGTTCAGAGCCTTATCTTAGGAAATTTCTTGCATCGTCTGGCCCTAATAAATTTAATAGATACATAGCTGACATTTTTTTTCTTAGTAGTAAATATTTTTAACCCTACATTTCCTGCGTCTCTTTTCATTAATTAAAATCGAGTTCGACGCGTCAATACTGAGTTGGCAAGCTAATTAGACCAAGTGTAAAGAGCAAGCTCTGAATTCCCCCACCACTCGTGTCTAAATTTAGTGCACTTAATTAAGCCATGTGTAAAATGGCTTTTAGGAATATCTGCCGAATCGGCAAGTTTGTTTATCATCTCGCTCATCGTCTAAAAAACTGTCATAACACAGAAAAATCGTTTGTTGCAATTGGCTACCTATTGGCTACCTATTATAACCCTCAAAATAGTTAATAAATTTCACAATGAATAAAATCATTAGAGGCCAATGTAGATAAATATTGACGTCACAGTGGCCTCGCGAATGTGAAAAAATTGGCTTAAAATGCGTTTTTCTGGAAACATTTTTGTGTCGGCATAGTTTTTAGCGGATGTGCATTGGACAATTGGATAGAGTTATTATTTTCCATGTTCTTACGAACGGTACTGGACCGAATCGCGTTAAAACCCCGTAATTTCTCACCGAAGTATAGACGGGGGAAGCGAAAACGTCGGAAAGAACTTGAAGTATGGCTTTGTTGGCGGAGGCTCCTCCGGTCGCAATGATTCGCGTGTTGGGACCTGCAAATCGGCAGGAACTTGTACACCACAAAGATAGGAAAGTTCGAAAGAAAATAGGCTTCCTAATTGTCAATGAGGGACGAACCAATCGTCAAGCCAAAGTCCTCCGCGTGTGCTCGTTTGGCGACGAATTGTCCTTCAACGAGAGCCCGCACCTCGACCTCTTTCGAGCTGTAACGGCCGATCTCGTCGTTTCCCTTGTTGAATCTGTAGTCGCCCAAGAGGGGCGGCAGTATCTCTCGCGTATCGAAGTACAAGCCTACGTTGCCGAAATTGCCGCGTGGTGTGCTGTCCAATAATTCGTTGAACAGCTGCCAAGAACCGCCCGCCGCGCTGTCTCGGATTCTCTCGCGAGTCAATGATCCGTTTTTGAAACTGGAAAAGAAGGAGAATGTTGATGACTGGTTGATTTGTTTTTTTTTTTTGCCGATCGTAAGCGAGTCGTGTCTTCGAGGTTGTGTCCACGTCGAGTATTGTTCGGATCGGTGCGTGGACTCGGATGTGCTCACCAGAGCAACGCCATGTAAGCCTCGGCCTCCAAGGGATTGCAAAAGACGTGGCCCTCGGGCTCGGTCCTCGGCTCGTTCAGCCAGAGAAAGAGAGTGTCGCTCGTACCCAGGCTGCACGCGATGTCACCTGCTTTAAGTCTCATACCTGCGGACGTCGTCATCGTTGGATGTAAAGAACAAAGGTTTCGTTAGGTCCAAATGGTGCCTTTCTTGGGCTCCGGGACTCGAGTCGAAATTACACGCAATTCGGCCGGAAGTCCGTGGAAAGTTTTTGGGGCCAGGTTGACGTTTCGAACTTTGAAGGGTCAGAACGCTCAAAACTCCGAAATAATTTTACACCAAAGACCAAAACTTCGAAAATCTCAACACCGTCAAAATAATTCGGCTATGGAAGTTTTAAGGGGCTAGACCAGTGTGACACTTTCAAAAAATCGATTTTTTTTGCCTTTTTCGACAGTTTATGCTTTCAAGAATATTATTATCATTTATATCAATATCATTTTATCTTGCAAAAATCGATAGCTAAATCATTAAACGCGTTTTTCTCGAAATGAGATTTTTCAAATTTGCTGACATTGTAACTCAAAGAGCAATTATCCGATTGACTTGAAATTTGAACTGAGTACTCTTGAATATATTTACTCTACAATGACGTAGGATATTTTTGATTGGATGAAAATTGACGATTTGGCATTGAAAAAAACGACCATTTTATAGGCAAGAAAACAGACTTTTTTCATAGGTACGCCATTTTGTTAGATTTTCATATTTTTCGAAAATCCTACGTCATTGTACAGGAAATACCTTCCAGTTGAACGAAATTTTTTCGTTTTTTCGTTTCAGCTACTCAATCGGCCGGAATCATGTCAGCAGTGGAGGAACTTTTTTTTGGCGCCTCCGAAGGCAGCGCATAAGTCGCTTGGATCTCAATATTTTTCTATGAAAAAATTATGTAATATAGGTCAAATATAGCCAAATATATTCTTAATTTTCCGAAACATTTAATTGAGTACTTTTCTTCCAAAAAATTCCCGAAAGTCACCCAAATTTGCAGCGTTCACACTGGTATAGCCCCTTAAAAGTTTCAAAATTTTCAATAAATCGACGGTGTTTACAAGAATTTTTTTTTAAGAAGTCATTTTGCGACAATTTTGAAATCCGTCTAGACAATGTGATACGTTGTACATAATTTGCAGTCAACTGTGTAGACTTTCACTGGCATGACCTTGACATGAGGGCCGGGTTGAAATTCCGAACTTTGAATGCGCCGACGGTTTAAAATTCCTAATTTTGATGTTCCGAAATGACAAGGTTCGTCAAGATTATGCCAGCGAAAGTCGACACAGTTGACTGTAAATGATGTAGAACGTATAACATTGTCTAGACAAATTTCAAAATTGACGTAAAATCACTTCTTAATAATATAAACATTCTTGAAATAATTCGTCGATCTATCGAAAATTTTGAAACTTTTAAAACTTTCATAGCCGAATTATTTGGACGGTGTTTAGATTTTCGGAGTTTTGGTCTTTCGTGTTAAATAATTTCGGAGTTTTGATCTTTCGGGGTAGTATATTCTCGGAGTTTTGAGCGTTCTGATCATTCAAAGTTCGGGATTTCAACCCGGCCCCCATTATTCAAGCACTTGCCGGCATCCGATTGAGCTGAAATTTGGCATACCCATGTAATTTCAGTGACAATGCAATAATATGGTACCATGGAGCTGGTCTGATGATGGAGGTGAGGGGTGGGCAATGCAACTCCTTAATAGCATATACTAGGACTACGACAGTCGAGTTTGTGCTCATTTGTTTTGTTATCATGAGCACTTTTTCATTACACATGATAACGAGAGTCTTATAGTGGAGGTGGGTGGTGGGAACTGAAATGTTCCAATGGCGAATGGTAGGACAACCGAGTTTGGGTTCATTGACTTTGTCGACTTGAGCACGATTTATAATTACACTATTATGAAGTTTCTCGCGAAACCTTTATAATAGTGTTTATAGTACAGTTGTGCTATCGCTGAAAAACCCCGTAAACGGAAAAAATTAGAAGGCCAGTTATTTGACAGGTAATTCTGTGGGTGCCGCGGGTGCTTAAGTTCGCTTAAAAATCGGGATGCAGGGTTTTTTTAGGGGATGAAGGGGGATGGGGTTGGATTGACGGCAAACTACAACCCCTGCGAGGTCGGCGCCGTGAGACAAAATGTTCTGAAAAATCCGGGCTTTGGTTTTGTCCGTGGCGCCGAAGTCGTGGAAGGTCATTTTGGGGGTGAAATTTTGAAAAGTCAGTTTTAATTCAATAACTCTTTAGAAAAAATTCGTACACTTTTTGTTCAAATGGGAACGATGTAGGCCTAGAAAAGCACGCCGATCGAGTATTTGATCATCACTCTCCGATAATATCTTCACCCGCAAAAAAATGGTTGAAATAGGGAAAAAAATGGTTCATCGAATAACTCAAAAACAATCGATTTTTCGGGTATGGTTTAAATGTACGAAATGTAGAGAATAATTTTCTCTATATTTTCATTTCTATGCACAACCCTTGAATGTTGATTTTTCAACCCCCTCGGGGGTGGAAAATCTAAAATGAAATTCTGGGAAAACTATTGACCGCACGAATTCGCCGCCGTGAAACAACTTGTAGCTTGAACCGTCAGCTACATTTGTGTCCACATTCTCAAACTCGTATCTCTTTATTTTCGGTCAATACTTTTCCCAGAATTTCATTTTGAATTTTCAACCCCCGAGAGGGGTTGGAAAGAGCAAATTTCAAGGGTGGTCCATAGAAACGAAAATATAGAGAAAATTATTCTCTACATTTCGTACATTTAAACCATCCCGGAAAAATCGATTGTTTTTGAGTTATTCAATAAACATTTTTTTTTATACTTCAAAAATTGTTTCGGGGGTGAAGATATTGCCGGAGAGGGATGATCAAATACTCGATCGACGCGTACTTCAAGGGCTACAACGTTCTCGTTTGAACAAAAATTGGATGAATTTTTCCTAAAGCGTTATCGAATTAAAACTGATTTTTCAAAAGTTCACCTCACTTTTTCACCCCCAAAATGAACTTCCACGACATCGGCGCCGTGGACAAAAATAAAGCCCGGATTTTTCTGAACATTTTGTCTCCCGGGGCCGACCTCGTGAGGGTTGTAGTTTGGCATTAATCCACCATCAGCTCGCTTCATCCCCTAAAAAAATTCCGATTCCGCTATAAAGCACGACTGTAATATTTTTATTTTATTATTATAACCTCGGTAAGCGTTTTTTATTCAAATTTCAGCTCAATCGGATGCCAGCAAGTGCTTGAAAAATGGATTTCAAATTTTCGAACCGGAAAGACAGTCATGGGAATGGAGCAAGTTCAATAAAAGCTTGTAAAAAGAGCAATATACTCGCCTATCAAGGAACCCGGATTGTCTCCTGTAAAGGCGACGATTCTGCATTTCTCGTTGAAACCGAAACGCTCCACGAAGTATGGCGACACGGGACCGATGTTGGTGTAGGAAGGCACGGTTTTTCCCAATTTCTCGCGTAACCTGGGTGCGCAGGCCTTTGTCGAAAAAAAAAAAAAACAGCGAGAGCAACAGATTCGAGTTAATTGATGCCAATTTTATATTCCAAAAAAAAAACGTCATCGAATCTCTATACTCTTGTTTGTAATTCTCGACGCAGTCTTGGAGAAATCGTACCTCGAGCAAACGGTCGTTCCAGTCCTTCTCACGAATGTCGAATAAATTTGTTCCGGAACCGTCGGACCAGTCGATCGGAGCAAAATCTCCGAGGAACAAAGACGCCGCGAAACTGCTTATCAGACAAATTCTCTAGAAAGTAAATAAAACTTCTCGTGAGTCGCGCATTTTTTTCCCGCGCATTCTCGTTCTGCCCGATTGTTGCTTCGTTTGGGTCAGCTTGTAGTGGCTCGACAATTAATTAAGGTATTCCTTTCGCGGAGGACCGTATTTTGTGGGGACATGAGCAGGGCCCTTGTAAATTATCGGTAAATTACAGTGGCGCTTAATAAAAAAAATTAATTTCGAACAATTGTTATACCCAATGTTGAACTGAACAAAAAAGATTTCGCCCAAATTTAGTAGATTTTTACATTTTTACATTTTATGTAAATAGTCACGGTTAAAAAAATTCTAGGCATATTTTCTCGAAGTTTTATTATTGATATTTTCTTTAACATTCGGTGACCCGCTGTTTTAATTATCGCTACGGAAACTTTAGATTGTCGTGATACGCGTGAACAGTTTATGTCAGGCATCGAGAGTTATTTAGTTTATACATTATTAGATAGAAATGTGGCCAGCTTGTCATCTCGATAAAGCGTCGTATAAATGAGACGATTTTCGGAGTCGAAATTTTTTGTTAAGGGGTCAGGCGAATTTAACGCGAATTTAATGCGAATTTAACAAATTTTTTTTCGTATGAAAAAGTGATTCACTCATAGAATTAATTACACGTCTATTTAGTATGAATATCAAGCTGTTAGAAAATATTTTTTTTTTTTCGATGTACACAATGAAACAGCTTTTTTCCAATTGGCGTGACAAATAACTTCAACCATTTTCACTCGATTTACTTCAAATTTAGAAGGTATGTTCCCAAGAATTTCTGATTAATCGAAAACTTTTAATTTTATCAGCAGTTATAACGAAATTTTTCACTGAAAATTCATTTCTTAAGTTCAAATACCTACAACTTTTGAATAAAACGATATTTTTTTAATTCCGTACGCACTTCTCTAGGTATTCTAATGTAGATTGACGAGAATTTTTGTTTTTTGTACTAGGTCAAAAATTTCGGATGCTAAATGTCACGCCGCAGAGCACCTAAAAAAAAGATAAACGAAAATATTAGTTGTCGGCCATTTTGTACAGCGAAAAAATATATATATATATTTTCTAACAGCTTGATATTCATACTGAATAGATGTGTAATGAATTTTATGAGTGAATCACTTTTTCATACGAGAAAAAATTGTTCGATTCGCACATGATTTTATACCTATTACTGTGGCTAACCCCTTATGGCGGTCATCCCATGTGACAAATCCAAAAAAAAAACGAAAATTTCGTTTGCGAAAATTGCAAAAACGCGTGCCTGTTATATGGACCCGGCATAGCAAACTAATGGTGAGTCAACATTTTCTTTGTGTAAATCGTACTTGAACTTTTAAACGCGTTTTTCTCAAAACTGTGTTGTTCAAATTGGCTTCCATGATATCTCAAAAACTATTGAACGGATTTCGCTCAAATGTTTAAAGTATAGTGAGCATATTTATACTTCTCACCCGAACGTAAATATTTCTGATATCTGCCATAGTTTTTTTGAGCTCAAAAAGTCGAAAAACAATGACGAAACTTGGAACTTAACGTTTAAACACCATGAAATCCAATTTTCGATATTTTTACTCCACTCTAGTTCCGGCGATAGCCTCAGGTCTACAAATTGAAATTGCCATTCGATTATTTGATTTCGGATGAGCAAAACCTCCGGAATCATGGCAGCCGTCGACCAACTTTTTTTTGCACATAGGTGTCTTCCGAACGGCGTAAAGTCGATTCAACTCGGTATTTTTGTTTGATAAAATTCTGAGGGTCTGTAAAAATGTCAATAAATATGTGGCAAAAATTCAAAGATAGTGTGTTTCAATGGTTCATTAAAAAAATCCTAAAAGTGCGAACAAAAAATGTCACATGGGATGACCCCGTTAAAACTTCGGCTGAAATTTTATAATTGAATCGTTGATTGTAGACGAAAATCAGTTTATTGTTAAATATTCGAGTTCGTGAAAGGAATACCTCAATGCTGAACATTCATATTCGATAGCCGCGATCTTTTTACCTCGAAGTGTACCGAAACTTTTCCTCGTAGGGGCATACCTCGGTATTGTTGTAGGCATCCGGTTTGTCGCGTGACATTTTGGCTATTTGAGGGCCCGAGAATCTCTCGTAGGCTCGCGAGCCCGTAATTTCGGCGAGTTTCTGAGCGAGACGGAAAAAGCGGGGAAAAAAATTAGACAGAGAAAGAGACGCGCGTATCGGCTAACTTTTGGGCTAACTGGAGGGCGTGAACTTCAAACGCGTTTTTCTCAAAACTGCATTATCGAAATTGGCGTGCAGGATCACTCAAAAGCTATTAAGGGGGGATTGTCTTTTTTTTTCGCAAAATTTACCGCTTTTTGGGAATTTTTTTGTGAAGAAAGTATACAACGGAAAACTTGTGAAACTTGGCATATAGTTTTATCGATCTGTTTACTACATACAAAAATTTTTTTAAACAATTTCATCAAAAAATCCGCCTCCCACCCCCCTCGACGCGCGATGGTCCTTTTTTGATGGTGTGCACGATTTCTCAAAAACTATTCAACCGATTGCCTTCAAATTTGGACAGAATGCTCAGCTGACATCCTTTTATCGTTTGATGAAGCAAAAAAGCAATTCGTTTAATAGTTTTTTATTTATAACAAAAAATCGATCAATTTTTTTCGAAAAATCGATACTTCAAGTTCAAAACGTCACCAAATCGTCAATTTTTTTTTCCCCTTCATCGAACGATAGCTATATGTGTCTAAAGTAAAATGCTTTTTGGGTTTTTGTTGCAGGATGAACGTGAAGGCTGTAATCGTGCACACCATCAAAAAAGGACCATCGCGCGTCGAGGGGGGTGGGAGGCGGATTTTTTTATGAAATTGTTTAAAAAATTTTTTGTATGTAGTAAACAGATCAATAAAACTATATGCCAAGTTTCACAAGTTTTCCGTTGTATACTTTCTTCACAAAAAAACTCCCAAAAAGCGGTAAATTTTGCGAAAAAAAAGACAATCCCCCCTTAAGACGATTGAGTTGAAACTTGGTAGAAATATTGATAATGTTGGTACCTTCTACTTGACGAGAATTGTTTTCGAAAAATTGAAGAAAAACGCCTTTTTTCATCCACGATTTACAGAAATGTTGCGTGAAATGTTGATTTTTTTTGTAAATGCGTGCCATTTTCTTAAATTTGCATTTTCTTCATTTTAATTACCGTCACATAGAAACTATACATGTTCAAACTGAAAAAATGTGTGAACTTTTTTGCAAATCAAAGTCTACCACAGCACCGCCATTTTGATGATGAATTAATTTAAGAAAATTGTTTTGTACATTTTAATATACTATTAAAGTATACCCAAAGTTTGATAATTGTAGAATAATTATTTCTTAGTTTAAAAAATCCCTCAGTATTGCTTTTTTTTCTGTCTAAATGTATATGCCGCCTTAATTTTTATAATCTTAGACGAAGTTTTAAGTTTTTTCGTTTGTTAATGATTGTTTTTTATTTCGTTTGATATTTCATGATCTTATTATTACTATGATAATTAGTTTATGTTTTAGAGGAAAGAGTTACCTGTTTTGAATTATTCATATTTTATTTTAATATTTTATGGTAATTAGTAGCATAATATTATTCTCGATCATTTTGTGGTATTAAAAATGTTAATGTCGTCCATTAGCTATAGTAAAGAGAGACAAATTTTGGTTTAACTTTAATAAATATCAATAAAACTAGTTTTCAACGGATTTCATTTTTGTTTTTTTTTTTTTTTTTTTCAAAATTATCCAAGTTGTCCGAAAAACCCGGATATTGGGATAGTAAGGTTCGCTACTGTCCATATTGTTCGGATGCGAAAAATGAACGAATAACGCAAGCCGTGGGTGTGACCTTACGCGAGCACCGCCGATCGTATCTTCGAGGCTTTTGCAAAACTCGCTCGTGCTCGAGTCCATCCAAATGGGCGAGAGGCTCGACGAGAACGAGGTGGCCAGTTGTTCGTGCAAAAATTTGTCAGGATTGAGACTCCTCAGTCGCCGACCACTTCCCTTGTTCCAATAGACCGTGCCGTGTTGCTGGACAAAAAAAACAAAAAACGCGATGATGTTCTTTTTTTCGTTTAGTTTCGAGAGGCGCGTAACGCCTTAAGGGGTAAGGCCACAGTATAATTTTCAAAAAATCGATTTTTTTTCTCGCTAAAACGGTGCTTTATCATCATAAGAATAAGTTACTATTCGATTTATAGCAAGAACATTTTTTTTTCACCGACTTTGAGCGTATAACTCAACTAAAACTTTAAACGCGTTTTTCTCGAAGCAGCTTTTTTCCAATTGGCGTGACAAATAAAATTTAAAAGTTATGTTCCTAATTGCATTTCGCAGAGAAGTACGTACGGAATTTCTGATTAATCGAAAACTTTTCATTTTGTGAGCAGTTTTATACGAAATTTTTCACTAAACATTCATTCAAATACCGACAAATTTTCAATGAAACAATATTTTTTTAATTCCGTGCGTACTTCTCTAGGTATTCTAATGTAGATTGACGAGAATTTTTGTTTTTTGTTCTAGGTCGAAAATTGTGGTTGCTAAATGTCACGCCGCGGAGCGCCTAAAAAAAAGATACCAAAAGAAAATATTAGCAGTCGGCCATTTTGTACATCGAAAAAATATATATTTTTTTTTGCAGCTTGATTTTCAAATGAGGTAGATGTGTAATTCATTTTATGGTAATTATATGTAAATTATATGTAATTAATAATATGATATATTTTATTTATATCCCTTTTTCATACGAAAAAAATATTGTTAAATTCGCACATGATTTTGTACCCGTTACTGTGGCCTAACCCCTTAAAAAAATGAATGGAAGGCACGAGATTGAAAAAGATACCTGAGCGCAGCCGGAAATAGCGACGACTCGGCTAAAATCGACACCGCACACTCGCAGCTTGTCGAGTATCATGTCCAGTGCTTTGACCCACATGAGACACGGTGCAACAACCACGTGGGGTGTTTCCTTCTTCTGCAAGACTCCGCCGTACGTTCTGTGGCCCGGAACAAACAGAACGAAACAAGGCCGTCGATCAAGTGTCACGTCGTTGGGTTACTCGAAGGCTTCTGGAAATCGTCGTTGACTCACCTGAACTCTGGCAGATCATTGTCGAATTGGACGCTCGTCTCGTGGAGGACCGTCAAATTGTCGTCAACCACTATAGCTTTCAACTAAAATGACAAAAGCATTTTTTTCCTTAGATAAGATTATATTTTTAGCTATATTTTCAAACAAAGAGCCCGCAATGGGCTCTTTGGGAATGCGAATTTGGAACAATATGGTACCTAAATAGTACCATTTTGTCCCAAAATGTGTACCGTTTGTAGTTTCAAACAAAATTGCATCATTTCCTGCCATTTACCGTTTGGAATAAAAATGGTACCAAAATGGCACTGTTTACATTTTGAAAGAGAACGGTAAAAAAAATAGTGTCATTCTGTCCCGTTTATAGCTCGAAAAAAATGATACCATGCCGTACCGTTTATACTTTCGAACAAAAATGGTACCTAGTTGGTACTAGTGGTTTATAGTTTAAATGTTCCATATTGTCCCAAACTGTGTACCGTTTATAGTTTTAAACAAAATTTTACCATTTCCCGCCATTTACAGTTTGGAATAAAAATGGTACCAAAATGGCACTGTTTATATTTTGATAGAGAACGGTAAAAAAATAGTGTCATTCTGTCCCGTTAAAAGTTCGGGTAAAAATGATACCATTCCTTACCGTTTATACTTTCGAACAAAAATGGTACCTAGTTGGTACTAGTGCTTTATAGTTTAAATGGTCCATATTGTCCCAAAATGTGTACCGTTTGTAGTTTCAAAGAAAACTTGTACAATTTCGTGCCGTTCACAGTTTGCAATAAAAATGGTACCAAAATGGCACTGTTTACATCTTAAAAGAGAAGGGTATAAAATAGTGTCATGTTGTCCTGGTAATAGTTTGGATAAAAATGATACCATTCCGTACCGTTTATACTATCGAACAAAAATGGTACCTAGTTGGTTCTAGTACGGTACTATTGTACGGTTTACAATTTAAATGCTCCATAGTGTTCCAAATTGTGTACCATTCATGATTCCAAACAAAATCGTACCGTTTCGTACCGTTTACAGTTTGGAATAAAAATGGTACCAAAATTGTTTACTTTTTACTGTTTACTGTTTACTGTTTACATTTCGAAAGAGAACAGTATACAAATAGTACCGTTTATAGTTCGAATAAAAATGATACCATTACGTGCTGCTTATACTTTTGAAAAAATGGCACCTAGTTGGTACTAGTGGTTTATAGTTCAAATGCTCCATATTGTTCCAAATTGTCTACCGTTTATAGTTTCAAACAAAATCGTACCATTTCGTACCGTATACAGTTTGGAATAAAAATGGTACCAAAATGGCACTGTTTTCATTTCGAAGGAGAACGGTATACAAATAGTACCATTCTGTATCGTTAATAGTTCGAATAAAAATGATACAATTTCGTATCGTTTATACTGTCGGAAAAAATGGCACCTAGTTGGTACTAGTGGTTCATAGTTTAAATGCTCCATAATGTCCCAAATTGTTTACCGCTCATAGTTTCAAACATAATTGTACCATTTCGTGCGCTTTACAGTTTGCAATAAAAATGGTACCAAAATGGCGCTGTTTACATTTTGAAAGAGAACGGTACAAAATGGTGTGATTTCATACCGTTCATACTTTCGAAAAAAATGGTACCAAAGGACAGAAGAGTACGAAAATGGTGTCATTTGTAGTTTCAAACGAAACTGCACCGGGAAGCTCGCCTGTAAAGTGATACATTTCTTATCATCGAGAAGCTTATATAGCGACATCTTTACAACTCAGATAAACCGTGCTATAACCCCAGCTTGTATACGTATGATCCGCTGCCGACCCCGCTCCCGCCTCTACGCGCGTGTTTATATTTTCGTGCGACAAAGCGTGTAAGAGACAGAAAGACGCCTGAGCGATTTATTCAACGACGCCATCGTAGTCTCTGCGAAATGCAACGGCACGTAAACGCAGCGGCATCGTTCTATCCTCCCTCTCTCACTGCACAAAAAACCGCGCTATTGTCGTTTGAAATCGGCGCGTTTTTTCCCAGAGTCAACATGCGCGCATGCGCGTCAAGACTCCTCCGAATCATACGGGATTGTCTCGCCATCGACCGCGCAGCGCCACTCTACGTCTTGCGACGATAAATGTTTTTTCCCCCGATTGCTCGGTATCGATACCACCGATCGACGAGCCAATTTTGTACGTAATTTCCACATGTACCCTCAGTTTATTAAATTCTCAACGAATTGACACCATTTAATAACCTACTGATAATAATCACGACCAATTACGGGCTTATCCAAGACCTTGAGAAACATCAATAAATCTGCCCATTATTTCGTTACCGATTTTGAGGTTAGGTCGCAGACACCTATTTTGCCCTGGGCTCAAGCGTTTTACACCGGCTACTCAATCGTTCTGGTCAATTTCGGATATTTCGGACCAGGTTCTAGAATTTTTTGAACCGCCGACGCAAAAAAATTTCATTGGCCGCAGATAGCGAAATCTACACAGGCGTAAGGTAAAATCTGACAAGTCTAAAGGCGCCGAACGTTCTCCGACAATTTGACACACGAGGTGGCGAACGTGAGAACTACATGAAGATGTGTTCGAAACGCGGGTATCGCGCGCGATGTATTTTTCCAGCAGCCGTTGCGTCATCGATCAAACATACCGCTAGTTACGTATGCATCGTAGCCGTGTGAGTTTGGTGCGATACATTACCGGTATCTACTCCGTTTGCGTGCGTGTGCGATAAATGAAAAATACGAAAGAGCGTCGAGGAAAAGAGACGAAGGCAGCATGGCGGGGGGGAGGGGGAAGAACAGGTGGGTTTTAGGAGCGAATAACGTTGCGCAGACGATAATCCGAAAGAACAGTTATGCGTGCCGAAGCGATTAAGAGCGGTGCGAGATGCGACGATTATTATCCAGCACACACGTTGGTTAGTGCACTCGCTCGTGACGCGGTGTCTTTTTCGTTTATAATTCTTTACCTGCTGTGTGCTGAGATCTAGGCCTAGGTATGACGGATTAGAAGAAGCTTCACTCATTTCGCGTGTTTTTTTTCGCGACCTCTGGAGGATCGTCTGGAAACGTCGCCGGGCTTGTTTGCGCCCGCGGTGGGTGGAAGCCCCAACAACGGAAGTAGCCGTACAGGCGTATGTTTCCACCTGTATGCGCGCGCGTACGTACGAACGCTCGCGTAGGCGAGAGCGATGTGTGGAGGGCGGCGAGGGCGCGTTTCGTACCGTACACACGAACGGGCGGAACAACGCGAGAACCGACGTACCGTGACAAACTGTCGACACTCGACGAGGCTCAGACGACTTTGAGCAACGTTTTTTTTTCCTTCTGTACGACGTTTGTCCAGGATCGAGTTGCGATTTTCGCTGTGACCTCGGTTATCACAAGACCATCGATGTTATCGTTGTGGCGAGATTACGGTGCTGGAATTGTTTGCATAGAGCCGATTCACGCGCGATGCAATAAACATGCTCGAAACTTTCGACGATCTACTTCATTTCACGTTGAGACTGATCGAGATCTTGGGAAATGTTTACGTTGTTCACGAATGTGGCTCGGATGACGATTGGCTTGCACTATCGGGGCGGAAGCAGGCGATGTGATCTTTTGTTATCGCTTGCGTACCCAACGAAGATGGGCACGTAGCGTGAGACGCAACTGATGTTTTGCGGGGCGCGAAGAAACATAAGGCCTTAGCATCTAGTTGAATTCTTGAAAATATCGATTTTTGGTCCTCGACGGATTCTCAAAATATAACATTTCAAAAGTAGTCTGTGAACATTTCGAGTCGCGCCGTTTGAAATTGAGGAGATGTTCATAAGTTCCGCGAACCGACGAACTTTAAAGGCGTTTTTGACAAAATGACTTCTTAGGAATCGGTGACGGCTATATCTAAAAAAAATACTGCACCGATCGACTTCAAATTTTACAAGCTTCTTTTACATATCAAAACGTCGTGCTTGAACGAAGAAATTCGTAATTTCGATGCATAGTTTTGTTTTTATCAACGAAAATACCGCGTTTTTTTCACCGGAAATCGATACGTTCACTTTGAACTACGGCCATTTCTTTTTTATTAAATTTTTTATTAAGGGCATGTTCAAGGTCAACATAACCTCACAAATTTTCCAAACCAATTTTCTCATAGATCGTTAAATTTTTTAGGAAAAACAAAGCATGAGGCTCTGGAGAATGTCCTGACGCAGAGCTTGATGATTTCCTTTTGCCCTAAATATTACTCACGTCTGACAAATCTCTGTTCGAAAATTTCAGCTATCTCTCTCGCACTCACATGTCATGTGGTAGATCTTCTACTTCGCCTTAAATCCTTTCTCCAAGCACTCGATAATTTCACGCAAAGAGTAAACGCGTTTGATTTTTGTTATTTCAAATGATTTATTACCGAGCAGCAGCGATTACGGTAAAGAAGGTTTTTCAACATTTTTTACACCCGTTGAGCACTTTATACGAGGCATGGAGAGTTATGTGTAAATGATTAGATATATGATGTCTCAAAATGATCTGGCATTTTAATTTATTAATAAAACGTATTATTTAAATGAAAAGTACGAATATTTTTGTTTCAATATAAGCTACAAACATGGAGGTTATGTATGGAACACAATATCCGATTAATGGCCGCCTCGTCCCTGTTTGCAAACGTTCACTCTTTTGACGAAATGTTCAATAACATTTTGTCAAAATTGCGGACTAATTTCATCAATGGTGCGTCCAACTGCTTCCTCGAGCTCCGAAATGGTCTGAGGATCATTGGCACACACTTTTCCTCTCAGAAAACTCCAAAGAAAGAAGTCCAACGGCGTCAAAATCTTTGTGGCCAATTCACATCGCCGCGGCGCGAAATGACACGACCGTGAAACTTCGTCTGCAAGAACTGCATTGTTTTTACCGCAGTGTGGCAGGTTGCGCCATCTTGTTGAAAGAATATGTCTTCCAAGTCCATGCTCTTTATGCCATTTATGGGATATTGTATTCCACACATAACCTCCATGTTTTTCCCTTATATTTAAAATAATAATATTCGTACTTTTCAAATAAACAATACGTTTTATTAATAAATGTCAATGTCAGGTCATTGTGAGACACGTTCTACGAAAGTGGCGAACGTGTCGTCGCCATAAAGTGCCGTATAAATGAAACGATTAGTCTTCATTTTTCGGTAACGGCTTATAGTTTTACCAATATACTGGAATGTACTTTTACTCGATGATATAGACGAAAGTCAGTTAATTGTTGAATATTCGCGGTCATGAAAGGCATACCTTGAAACTATACTCTTTAAGTCGTTAAGCTACAGTAATGGGTATAAAATCATGTGCAAATTTAACAATTTTTTTCTCGTATGAAAAACGATCCACTCATAAAATTAATTACACATCTAATTAGTATGAATATCAAGCTGTTGAAATTTTTTTATTTTCGATGTTCAAAATGGCCGGCTACTCGAAATTTCTGGAAACAGCTTTTTTCCAATTGGCGTGACAAATAACTTCAACAATTTTCACTTGATTTACTTCAAATTTAAAAGTTATGTTCCTAATTGCATTTCGCAGAGAAGTACGTACGGAATTTCTGTTTAATCGAAAACTTTTCATTTTATGAGCAGTTTATGAGTAGTTATAATGAAACTTTTCACTGAAAATTCATTTCGTAAGTTCAAATACCTACAACTTTTGAATAAAACAATATTTTTTAAATTCCGTACGTACTTCTCTAGGTATTCTAATGTAGATTGACGAGAATTTTTGTTTTTTGTTCTAGGTAATAAATTGTGGATGCTAAATGTCACGTCGCGGAGCGCCTAAAAAAAGATAACAAAAGAAAATATTAGTAGTCGGCCATTTTGTACATCGAAAAAATATATATATATTTTCTAACAGCTTGATATTCATACTAAATAGATGTGTAATTAATTTTACGAGCGAATCAATTTTTCATACGAAAAAAAATTGTTAAATTCGCACATGATTTTATACCCGTTATCATCGCCTAACCCCTTAATGTAAGAAAATAACAATATTTGTAAACTCGCACACGTTTGCCCGGAAAAAAATCACGAAAATTCCTCGGTTTTTCTGGCCACGAGGTATCACGCGGTAAGCGAGACTGGAGTATGAAAAATGTTCGTAGGGCTGAAAGAATCGTGTATCCCAGGCGGATATCGCGCTCAGGTGTTCGCAGTACTCCTATGGTAGCGTGTAGCCTTTTATGCCGATGCCATATAGCGACGAGGCTCGCGCTCTCGCTATCCCTCACTCCGTCTCTCGCTCGCACTATCTTTTATCGCGATTCGTCGCGCTGATGGTAATAATATAATGGCGCGTCGTTCATAAATTGTCACTTCCTCACGGTGCTTTTAAAATTAATGGGATACGCGCATAGTTTTGCTTCGAAAGTTCCGGCGCGACGAAATATACGTTCTTTTTTCAATGCCCTATTTCGAAGTTTCCGTGACGTGTGCCGAGAGCGGCCTCTTACGAAATTGTCTCGTTGATCCGGCTGAAGCTGAAAGTACGTTTCGTGTGGGAAAAACGTCACGGCCGGTCCCTTGTTTCGGTTTTATTCGTATTCCGCAATCAGATGATCGTGGGAACGAAGAGCGTAATGGATTCCAGAGATTCAGAGAATTGAGAACATGCGCAAGGTTAACATAACCTCACAAATTTTCGGACCGTTTTCTCAGAGATTGAGAGAATTGAGAACATGCACAAGGTTAACATAACCTCACAAATTTTCGGACCGTTTTCTCAGACATGTTTGGTTTTTTTAATCGAACATGGAGTATCAGGCTCTCTAGAATTCACTTTCGCGATAAATGTATTCATCTCTAACACATATCTGTTCGAAATTTTCAGCTGTCTTTCGCAATGTCACGTCATGCGACTTCTCCTTCGCCTTAAGGCATTCCTTTCACGAATCAGAATACCTCACAATCAATTGATTTTCGTCTATAATGAAGTAAAAATACATCCCAGTAAACTGGTAAAAATTGAAGCCCAGTTACCGAATGTTTAACGGCAAATTACGGCTTTAAAAAACGTCTCATTTTCACAGCACCTTATGGAGATGACACGCTGGCCACATTTATATCTAATAATTTATACACTAAATAACTCTAGATGCCTGATATACACTGCTCACGCGTGTAAAAAATTCGAAACATTCCGTAGCGACATGAAAAACAGGGGGAATCATGGGGGGATCATGAAATATTTAAAGGAAATATTAATGATAAAACTTAGAAAAATGTGACTAGCAGACGAATTTTCGTACCTGAGACTTTTTAGAGAACATTTAAAAAAACATCGAAATCTACTAAATTAGCACAATTGTTTTTTTCAGTTTATTCTTAAGTATAATAATTGGATGTGACTTACTTTTATCAAGGTGGGAAACCAGTTTAGGAGTACGTTTGTTTTTAGTGATTTTCATGTTTTTTTTTACAAGGAATGCATTAATAGAATTTAATTAATAGAATTTAATAAAAATGTTTTAATCTTTTCGAAGCATTTTCTCTGAAAATATGAAATGTATAACCTGCCGGCTATCGAAGGTCATGAGAATTCTGTAGTTGAAGCGATTTGTCCGCGAAATTGGCACAATAATAAATCAATTGCAAATTCGCATTCAATTATTATTTTATAATGTATAGGGCTTATTAAAAAATATATATCATTAAATCATTATTATTACAGCCACAAAATTGTTGTCTTCACATTGGACAAGTTACGGTCACGCGTCAAATGTTTTTTCCCCAGTCAATCGATGTGAGTCAAAACCAATGCCGTCTCAATATTTCACAAATTGGAAGTACCGAATCAAGCAACATTAAGCTCAAGCAGCGCATTGTAGTCCCAGAGTACAAGTTTGTGACTCACCGAAACGCCGCTGTTCGCGCAGCGGCAGTTCGGGGAGTCGAACTGTGGACTTGGCTCGCACGACCTTGTGACGCGGTCAGGTAGGGATCTACGTTGCCATGCCGTCAACGGTGCAAGAGGACTATCGGTAAGGAGTCCAATCTCCGTATTCTGGCGTGTCCGCAAAAGTGTCGTGAAACAAGGTTCCGCATAAGCGGCGCTGCCGAAGCTAGCAACCATGTGCTATATATATACACGTATGTTTTGCGCATGTCGCGTTTTTCACACTCGCGTTGTTCAAAGCCTCTTGTCTCAATTTTCTTTCTTCCATCCCTCATTCCCTTGTTTCTTATGCAATTTAATAAAAATACAAATGAAGAAAATTCTCTGATATTTTTTATTTTTCTACGTGCATTTGTTTTCATATCGAGGTAAGCAGAATGAATCCTTTCGAATTTATTTATGTTGCCCCTTCAGGCACCGTACGGCGCACCACATCACCATTTTGACAGAATATGCTTTCAATTTATCGAAAACGTACTGTGTCCAAAATGCAGAAAAAAACACCAGTTATCAGCGACTCAGCGACACACGTTTTCAACCGCTCACTCCGTTGCTCGCCGTATTGAGGTTATGTATGTCCGGGTTTCGGAACCGCAGTGACAACTAGTGGCGGCGCTGGGACCGAAATTTGCCTCCCTACTGATGCATCTGATCGCGGCTGCCAGCCACGGTCTTACATACAGGTCTGATAACGGCGGTAGTTGGCCCCCCTAGCGGTTCTGTTTTTTATTCCGATTTCTGCCGCTCGGTGCGTGACGGCAAGGGGAAGTAGTGGTGCGACGAAGAGAGAAATAGCTCTTCTGTCCTTTTCCCGCCTGAACGCAACGCATGCGCCGTTTGCCCTAACTTAATTTACCGTACTGTTGTGTAAACTGCATTATATACGAAATCAATAAAAAAATGTGTTGATTAAAAAAAAGATGACTACTTTCATCGAAAAAAAAACTGAAAACTTTTTCAATACATTAATTCATACCAGCACATATTACGACCATTTACATTCTTTTCTCTCCAATGGCTCATCGTTACTTCGTTCTTTAAAATGTTTTTCGCACACGTGCCGAGACTCTTTCAGTCCCGGAATAGCATCGAGCCATTTTTCGTATCGTTCGACATTTCTGGGCACGCGAAACACGGAGCATTTCCGCTTACAATTTTTGTACCCCGTTTTACAATTGCGAACCGCGCAACCCTTAGCCATTTCGCATTTTTTTTTCGCAAACACTACCAAAAAAAATCACACTTATGCGTAAAAACACGATAAAAAAATTTATCACGGTAAATCGCGTAGAACTTTCTGGTATATGGTCGCAAATAAAGGTTATTTCGACAATCGCGCCACAAAAACATACGTAAGCACGTTGGGCCCATTCGCCGGTAAGAGGTAAGCGGGAAACTACTTCCCCTTGCTAGTAGCGACGCGTAGCGGCGCCTAGTGAATCGAAAAGTGAAGCCGATAAGCGTGCCTACCCCCACCACGAAAATTTAGCTTCGTTGCAAGACCTGTATGTAAGACCGTGCTACAGTGACACTCCCCACCACTGAAAAATGCTGGAGCTTCTTTACCCGTATATAAGACCGTGATCACGCCGTACCCGGTTATCGAAAATCTCCGCATTTGACCTCCATCCACACCAGCGCCACTTGAGTGCCGCACTTATTTGTTACATTCTGCAGACGAAGTACGGAGTTTAGGCTCCTGTACTCCAACCTCCGCGATCCTCGGGGCGGAAACCGCAGGGGCCTTGAAAATGTCTTCGGCACTTTCTCCGGCACGGCCCGATCGACCTTAATACTCGGCCAACGAGAATGTTCCGCATGAAAAATCCGAATTGACTTTTCATTTCAAAATGTTGATTGCCGGAGAAAGCAGTCGCATTCTTTCACTATGATCTCCCCCCTCCCTCTTTCTCTCTCGCAATCGCGGCAAACTTTGACCCGAGCACGCCTTGGAGTGTAAGGAGTAGTATAGCACACGAAAAAAAGCATTTCCCATTCCCGCTGCCCATTGTGTACAACCTTCAAGCGTGTCTCATGCACGCACACATTCTCGTGACGCCAATCGCCACGGGCGTATAGCACATAGGTCGCGGGTAACACTCGAGTGTGCGTTGTTGCGTCAACAATTTATTTTGCGAACCCAATTTGCCAAAGATGACAGTATTTCGGTCACGTGGGCGTCGTCCAAACATTTCTTAGCCCTTTTCACGTGTATTTTCGCGAGGTCGTGACGTGAACGTTGATATCAACGTTGCGATATGTCAGTCGGGCCTCCGATTAATTGAACTTTGCAGTATCGGTGAACTAGTCATCGAGCGTTATGCTTAGCGAAATGACAACACGAAGAGCCGCGATGAGGGCTACGTGAATCGACGATGTGAAATTCATACGGGAAATTGTGTCAATCGGTACATAAACCCGCGGAATGGCAAAATCTCTCGCCGTTGCGGTAAACAATTGTTTTTCTTTCTTTAATATTCTTTCTCACTCGTCGCGATGTTACGCGTATGATCAGCGCGAGGATGAAGGTTAGCCGTCTGACAGCTCGGGACCATAACACGACTCGTCACTTGAACGTAACTTGATAAGGAAAGTTTCGAAAGTGGCTTCGAATTCCCTACGGGTGTGTATTCTTTATTTCCCTCTTCTTTTTTATATCGGTCGCGGATTGTTCGTATTATTGATCGTTATTGAAATCTGCGAAGGTTCGGAGATTCCCTTGTTTTTGATTTGGTCGATTTTTTGACGTTCGAGCCCGGTTTGTCACGCCTATTTTTGGCAAACTCTGTCCGTTTTGTAATTTTCAAAAATTGTCAAATTTAGAAACTAATGCGTATTTTCAGGTTCAATAGTAGAGAAATTTGAACGCAGCATTCTGTGAAAACAATAATTCGATGTCAAAAACATAATTCGTTGGAAGGTTATAGCATTTACGAGACGCAAAATTGTCCGCGTTATTGTGCGGAAGTTTGTGAAAAAAGCGGTATATTTTATTGAATTCCCATCGAAGGATACAAACGTAAAGTTTGCGCGCGGATGTTCTTAGAATTGTGACCTAGCGCGAAGATGATTTCAGGACAAATGACGGACTGGCTCTGTCGCAAGCCAATAACATGATAAATACTTTTCTGGAGGATAACGCCTGGTTTTACTGGGTCATTACCGCCGGAGCTCTCCTCTTCTTCGTCGGTTACCTCCTAGCCTGCATCTGCAGCTGCCGTCGACACGAAAACAAGTACGACCATTTCATTAACACGCGCAAAGCGTCTTGTTTTTATTCGTTCGGTGTTCGTGTTACTAAACGGGGCCCGTTCGCAATGCGCGAAGAACGAGAGAGCGTTTTGAGAAAATTATTTTGCCAGTGCATCGGCGCGTTCCGCCCCTCGCAGCTGTGATATTTACTCGTGGAGAAAATTATTGTCGCGATGCTAGCGTATAGGCTCGACGCTTCATTACGATACACCTCTGTGACGACAGGAGCGAGTTTCTGGGGCTTGCGGGTATGGTAACGATCACCAATCACGCGGAGTGCGACGAATTCGACAGGCCACCCACCACGGATATCTCACAAATTGTCGCACAGGATGCCGTCGATGGCGGCAAAAGGTTTCAAGACCAGAACCCCCTGGCACGCATGTGTACACTTATCCGCTTTCGATCTCCGTCGATACAATTATCTCTTCTTCTGGCGCTGGGCGGAGAGCGTAAGCGTAACTCAGATTCACCGGTTGTGGAACTTTGGTCAGTTTTCGGCGTGTAAACTGACGAAATTGAGGTCTTATTTTGTGCGGGAAGAAAAAGCCGGTTCTTCGGTGCGCACGTTTTCATTGACGGGTCTGCACAAGCTTGGGTCCAAAAAATCAGGTCGATGCTCAATATTTAATTTCTGATGAGAGTATTGGAATGGCGGGATTGTATGTATAATCGATACATAGGCTCCACGATTTTTTGTTTTTTTTATAGTAAAAAACTTGAAATAAGGAATAAAAAATGTTCTTCCAATATAATAATAAACTCTTTGTATGACCGAATACTCTTTTAATATTTTTAAAATCACAAAAGTCAATTTTCAACCAATAAAAAACACCTCTAATAATTTATTATTAACAATTGGAGAAACATATTTAAAAAATCGTCCGTTCGTACGATAGAAAATGTTATAATCTCTGTTCACCCTGGTAGGAATTTTTTTCCGAATTTTTCATATTTTCTCCGTTTTCCCCCAATTCGGAGAAAATCGGGAAAAAAATGAGAAATACCAATCTTAAAATATGCCGATTTTCCCCAATATTCCTCTTTTTTCCGCATTATTCCGATTTTCTCATTTTATTTACGAGAATTTCCCATTATTTCCTAACCTTCGTAATGCCTTGGGAGAATTTCGGAGAAGTGATAAAAACTCAGAAAATGAGTTTGTCGGGAAAAATTCTTATTTTTTCCTTACTTTCGATCAAATTGTGAATGACAATCCCTTCATTTTTTTAGAAGGTCGGTGACCCAAAAAGTATTTGGAAGTTTGAAGTATAGTAGGAAATCCAAAAATGCAGAAAATATTAGGAAATTCACATAGATTTTACTGAGATTAATGAAAACATTGCCTTGGGAGACTTTCAGAGAAATGGGGAAAATTTGGGAATCGAGTTTTATGGAAAAATTCTCATGTTTGCTTGTCGAATTTGTCATATTTTCTCCGTTTTCTCCCAATTTGGAGAAAATCGGGAAAAAAAGAGAAATATTAATCTTAAAATATGCTGATTTTCCCCAATATTCCTCTTGTTTCCGCATTATTCCGATTTTCTCATTTTATTCACGTCGTGAGAGTTAAAATCATTACATTTTTTTATATTTCTTGTATAATTTCTCGTTTATTTTCTTTTTTATATTTCATTGAATCGTTATTTTTACTCTTCTACTTGGTCTTTTTTAAATTTTTTTATTTGATTTGTTATGCACAATAACAAGTCATTATTTTTGTTCTTTTTTCAAAATGTAAAAAAGTGGAAAATTAAATATTCAGAAAAAAATGCAGTCGTCTTTTCATGCAGATAGGAAGCATGCATGGTACGGTAATCCGAGAGATAGTACTTGTGCAAAGCAAAGTATATTCTCTGGTTTGCACAAGTATTATTGCACTGATTTATATTTATGTAGGAAAAATGATGAGGACTAATGGTAAAAAAAGGATTTCCGAATTTTCAACAAAAAAATTAAAGGAATTCGGAAAAAATAGGGCAAGTTTCGGGAAATGCGGAGAAATTTGGGAAATTTCGGAGTAGTGTGGAAATATTTTTTTCCGGATTTCTCCGAAACGCCTCAATTCACTGAAAAAATCGGAAAAATTTTAGGCGAAAATAGGAGTTTTTAAGAAAACTGAGGGGAAAAAAGGGAAAATTTAGAGAAATTCGGAGAAATTTGGGAAATTTTAGAGCAATGTGGAAATATTTTTTCTCCGGATTTCTCCGAAAAGTCTCAATTCACTGGAAAAAATCGGAAAAATTTTGGGAGAAAATGGGAGTTTTTTTAGAAAAATGCGGGCAAAAATTTCTACCAGGGCAGTCCGAATTCGAAATAAATCGGAAGGATCGATTTTGAAAAACGACTTGCACCGTTTGTTGAAGCAAACTTACCAGAAAAATGCAAAAGAAAAAGTATAAATCGCAGAAAATCGATCTGAGCCTTGACAAAAATCGTCGTAACTCGGTTAATTTAAAAATTATTTCACAAAATCTTTGTTGCGTATTGAAGTTCAGATCTTTCGTTATAAAAGTCTGCAATAAAGAATCGTATTTTTTTAGTTTCAAGCTCACGCCAACCCCTTAATCCTGAAGAACCGGACTAGCGTGAAAGAAGAAATAGCGAACGTGACCACAACCGGTAGATCGACTTTGCCTGTTCTAACACCGACTCTTGTGAACTAACAAATCTTCACTTCCGCTACAGCCATAACCGCATCGAAGGAACGACGAGATCCGTGCGGCGTCGCGCAAGATTTCTCGTTATCTCGCTATCAGCTTAGAATGTTTACCGATAGGGGTCAACTGCCCCGGCAGTTTAGTCGGAGTCCCTTGTATTCTTCTTGAACTCGATAATACGCTCTTCGCATTGTCTCGATCACCAATTCTTACTCTAGCGCAACCTATCTCTCTCTCTCTCAGTAGAAGCTCTTTTTCTACAGATTCTCAATTCTCCGTGGTCTCTGGGAACGGTGCTGCGGTGATGAGTTTTTTCCTTTCGACTAACACTTCCGGTTTCTTAGTTCGTACGACAGATGCCTCGATCTCTCGCATTTGTCGAGCACAACAAATTCTTTAAAGTTCCTTACCCCGCCGACTACCAATGTTAATCGTGTCCGCTTTGCTTTGTCCCGTCGTGCAGGGTGAGCGGAGCGAACAGGAGTCTTCCGGACATACCGAAGGACAAAAATGTCGGGCGGGACGGCGAAGTGGAGTCAGCGCCGCAGGAAGTCATTTACGAAGCGACGGAAATCATCGGCGATCCTTCCGAACTGTACGCGACCGTTCAGGACAAAAGTGGTACGCGTTGCTCACCGTCGATTAAGGGGTTAGGCCACAGTAACGGGTATAAAATCATGTGCGAATTTAACATTTTTTTCGTATGAAAAAGTGATTCACTCATAAAATTAATTAAACATCTATTTAGTATGAATATCAAGCTGTTAGAATATATATATATATATATATTCTAACAGCTTGATATTCATATATATATATATATATATATATACATAAATCGAATAGTAACTTATTCTTATGATGATAAAGCACCGTTTTAGCGAGAAAAAAAACGTTTTTTTGAAAATTCCACTGTGGCCTTACCCGTTAACGCGCTGTATTCCTAAACGGCGTTCGCTAATTTACTTCATTTTCCTCCTGTACAGTTGACAAAAAGCGAGACTTCGAACGTGAGACACGAAGCAAGGATCAAGACAACTCATCGATCTTGGACGACAGTGCGTATCCGTACGCGAGACTGAATACTTTGGAGTCCAACAATGGTACATGTGCCGTATTGATTCTCGTCCCCATTCACGATTCGATCCAAAATTTAACGGGCTACATCTACCTAGAGGCGCGAAAAAATGGCTAAATTCCGAATTTTTTTTCTGGCATACGGTTGGTGAAAAAGAAACGCATTTTTTTAAACACAAAGGTACATGTGTTGAGAGCCTTTGAGGCTCATCACAGTGTAACGCTAATACACTGAAAGAATACGCTAATTAGTCTGTTTTTTTTGTCAAATCAAAGCACTCATGAAGAACAGAAAATAAATTTTCAAACCTTTATTTTTATTTTTTTACATTTTTTTAACGGTTGAAAATGTCTTCGAAAAATAGGAGTCTTGCATCAGTGTGAAAAAAAAGTATGGAATTTAGCTTATTTTTTCGACGGATGTTTGTTAAAAAAAATGAAGATTATAAAAAAGAGCTTCCATAGCAGGATAAAGAATGGCGTGAAGAATGTTGTGTCAAAATTTAAGACGGTCAGCTTGTAAAGTCTTTCTTTGAGAGTGTACACCGTTTTGCAAAACGACATTTCGAGAAAAAACGCGTCGGCGCCAGGTCTCACGCAGCTGTTCGAATCCATTTTTCTGCGAAAGGCTGTAGCAACCGGAATAATTCGAATTTCGCCCCAAAATATTGAACAGCGTGTTTAAAACCGTCTATCGGATAATGCGAAAAAAAATCTTTTTTTTTTATTTTACACTGTGATCCCTCAGAAATAATCACCAAGAAATACAGATGAACAACAAAAACATGGCCGCCGGCAGATGATGAAATTTTTTTCGCGACGTTCGGCAGTCGACACTCCTTAAACGGCTTATCCGAAATATAAAAACCAAACGGGTTATTCCAGATAATAATAAATACGAGTCGTAGACGATCGTCGATTTTTAATATATTTTTTTTAAACGTGACTACGAATTGCAACTCGTCCACACAATATCTATGAAAAAAGTCGTCATTTTTACGTAACGATTAAAAAAGGAAGATCGATTTAAAAAAAGTAAGATCGTCAACGACCTTTAAATGTTTCTCATCGTATTTCCCGTACATTTGGAAACAATCCATCGAGTGGTTCTCGAGATGTCATGTCCACCGACTTTGAAAACAGTGTTTCGAGGAAAACGCGTTTAAGGGGAAATATACCTTTGTGAGGGCAAAATCAAGGGTCATTTTTGATAATTTATTCAAGAAAAACAAAACAATATTTTTCAATTCCGTTTTTTATACATGTTAGTACAAGTCTTAAAGTAAAAGGATTTTTTAAAAATTATTTTGAAACAAAATGGCGGCGCAGTAGTCGATGAAAGAAAACTCCTTTTTTTCACAGTCCTCTACGGGCGTATTCGCACAGGTCATAATTTTCAAGCTAGAACAAAAAACGAAAAATATTTTGAAAGCAGATATAAAAAACTAGTCCAGTACGTAGGGGTTTTCCAAAATATTGATTTAAAAAATCATAAAATTTTTAAATTTCAACTTATCGAAAAAATCCTACGTACTAACAAGAAGCTACAGTTAAAATTTCAAGTCAATCGATTGAAAACTCGAGGCGCTACGCATACGCCCGTGTCTAAAAACATCGTTTCGAGAAAAACGCATTTCAAGTTTTAAGTACTGTAAAATCATGGAAATCATGTTTACCTTTAATCGGCGATGCCTGGACCATACAATTGTCCTAATTCAACATTCTCTTGCTCTTCTTCTTTTCTGGAAGATGTAGGAAATAAATGCAAAAAAAATTTACAATGGTATATTCCCCCTTAAAGTTTGAAGTATCGTGCTGCTACCGCTCGCCCGACCTGCAGCTAGAAGCTGTAGCTCATTCAATTTTAGAAATATTTTAATGAAATTTTCAGGGAATTTAGAAAAGGTGATACTATCTATTAAAAATATTTTTGGAAAATGCATTTTTCACCCACCCCGGTAAATGTAGCTCGTTAATTCCACCGAAAGGACGTTGAGGTTCACAATACTTTTTACTTTTTCAGACGAACATCCGTACGCACAAGTTCAAAACATACAAAAAGCGGAATATAGTCAGCAAAATAGGTACTTGATTCGCGTCACTTGTCTGTCACAAATCGCGCCTCTAACAGACCTAATTTCAGTAGAAAAAACCTGCTAAAGTAGTGCCAAACCACGTGAGCCTTATCGGGATTGAGTGCAGTAAACGAGTAACGTGTTAATCGTTCACAGAAACAATGTTAGCCAATTTACGGACAGCAATCAGCCGTCAACGTCAACGAGTCACGCGTCAGGCGTCGGTAATCCCGTGGCACCACCGAGAACTCGTCGCTCCTCGTCGCACAATTCGCTTCTCAGCGTTGAGACAACGTGCGAGATTCAAGCTGCGAACGCAATCACGGGCGGTGTCCAAGCCAATCAAGATCTGCCGTACATGACGCCGCCTATACTGTTGCCCCTGCCGCGACCGCCGCAGGCCCAACAACAGAACGTTCCTCATCAACATTTCAGCGGGGATTCGCAAGATTCGAGTAAGTTCTCCACAGCCGATTGGACCGTCTCTCGTTGTGTTTTTGGAGCTGCCCTTACGGCGCCATTGATACGGAGCGTTCGACGAATGAAACGTCTATTGACTTTTATCGCAGAGGGATACACGAGTATAAGCGTGCGAGAGCCCCTGGCAAATATAATCGCACAAACGAAAGGCTTGCACCAGAATCGTCAAGGATCTCGTTCCCTTACCGATCCTCATTACGCCACTGTCTCCGACGATTCGGGTACGTTTTAAGCACAATTTTCCGTCGCTACTGGTGACATTCTCGGTTCAGTTACATCGGCGAGGACTCGTTTCCCGAAGTGGCAATTAGGTTACGAAATTAATTTTTTTCTCATTGTACAGATGCGGTTTTCATAAGAAAAGTATTTTTTTGTTGTAAATATTCGGACGTGTCACTCCCGCTAAAAAGAAGCTAATTTTTTTTATGAATTCTTTATGATTATAAAACCTTACATTAAGTTATATTTTAATGGCGCATAATGTTTTTGGGTTTGTTTGTTTGGGTCGATCCAGATTCGGGAGCATATACACAAAATATTGAAAGAAATTCGGACGACGTGATCTTTAAGAAATCTTTAAAAAAATAGTTATTGACATTGTTTTTGTTGATGCGCTGTCATAATAATATTAAATATGATGTTTTTTAACTGTAAGAGAACACACAAAAAAATCAGCTCGATTTTGACAGAAGTGAGACTTCCGAATATTTACCTTTTTTTGACAATTAACGAAGATATAACACTTTGATTCTATTCAGCTCGGCAAAAACGCGCCGAACGTATACGAAGTTACACAAGCACGCTGTGACGTCACAATGTTATGGCCGGTATACAAACTACCCGTGTAGTACGAGCATTCTGTCAAAAATGACAACGATAAAGACGTACAGGAATCGTTTCTTTTCTCTCTGTGTAAATACCGCAAACAGTTCGCGAAATAAAACATTTCTGACTGTGCGATGAGACTTGAAACGTCGAAATGTGTGGTTCAAAGCGCGAAGTTATAGCACTGGAATTTTTATTCTATCGGCTTGGCAAGAACGCGCTGAGCGCTTCCGAAGTTACCCAAGTGCGCTGTGACGTCACAATGATGTACGAACTACTCGCGTATATACTGGTATTCTGTCAAAAATAGCAAACATCTGGGATGTAGATGTATCAACTTCTTGGTAAACATACTAGTTTTTACGATCACGTACCATGTACCAAGATGATTCTGTCGGTGAACGCAAAAATACCAAGATTAGCCGTTAACCGACAAAAATACGAAAATTAGCCGCTAATCGACTTTTTTTAGAACACTTGTAAGTATAGCTCGATCATTTTACTAATATATTAAAATAAATCTTAATATATTAGTATATTAAAATTTACTAATATATTAATATTTAATATTTCTATTATTATGTAACGAAATTTAATATTTGTTATTAAAAGAAATAAATTCGAATATCCTCGGTGAATAATATTGAATGAAAAACGAAAATTTTATTACGAGGTCATATGATTATGACAAATAGAAGCAGAAAAAAATAAAGCTTGGAATGAAGACAGTAAAAACGTCTTTATGCCAAGAATCTGTTTGTTTTGACTTTTTTTGAACTCCCAAGTAAGATTTGTAAAATACTGTCATCAGTATGAAAATATTTTTCCGGGATCCTAATGTGTCTATTTTTGAAATTTTTTCTGTTCTTTGCTCAAGTTAACACACTCTCGTTTCAGATTTTAAAAAACTTCAATAAAAATCATGTATTACTTTTTTTCAATATTCTCCACATTTTGCATAAGAAATGCGATATAATATCAGGAAGGAATAATTTGAGTGACATTTTTTCAAATCTCGCATAAAAAGGTACTTTTTTTCTTTTCCTTCGATGTTTACTGCCCTCTAGTAACGGCATAAGACACTAAAATGTCATTTTTTGCTCTGGGGTGCGATTGTCGCGTTTGTATATTAGCGTTGGCAGCGCCGCAGCGGAGTACGGGCTAACTAGATTTTCGTCTCTAGTACCAGCTTTTATCTTAGCGCGCTCGGCACAGGATTTCTGGGTGGTCGCCTGACATCCCTGGCAAAGATAAAGTTATATGACTTGCTTCGTTCCTCTCTGTTTGAATACCGCGAAAAGTAGTTCGTTCAAAGTAAGACTTTCAATGAACTTTGGCCTCATGAATTTCTACAGCGTTGAATTGAAAATTGTCGCTTAGAAATTCTGTCACCATAAACATGTCCGTGGTCGGCAAATTACTCGAATTTGCTTTCACAAGCCCTCTTTCACACGTCATTGCACGAGAATTACACTAGCTTTTGACTTTTTAAAAGTTTTCGAGATGTTTTCCTATGCAAAATCTCACCAAACATTCATATACACCGACGCGTAAGCCGTGTAACCTATAATTCTATTCGCGATCC
This sequence comes from Ophion ellenae, assembly GCA_963210295.1. Taxonomy (NCBI): domain Eukaryota; kingdom Metazoa; phylum Arthropoda; class Insecta; order Hymenoptera; family Ichneumonidae; genus Ophion; species Ophion ellenae. The sequence goes on from OY723395.1 coordinate 24,278,811, forward strand.
CCGAAAGTCTTGGCGCCTCTCGTGGTCTAAGGCAGCAGCTTTACTAGTAAACTTTGTCAAAATATATTGATAACAATAGATAACATTTAAAAAACGAATAACTTCTTGAGATTCTGCTGTGTTCCTGGGTGAAAGACAGATAATAAAAATGAATTGGCGTTCCGTAAGCCACCTGAAAATAATTTCTTTTTAAAAAAGTGGTTGGCTCGGAAAATGACTCTCTTCAGACGATCGAGGCGAGTTTGGAGTCACTCCACAAAGTGTTTTCTCCCCACGTTTGTATCTTTATAAATAATAAATCGAGCAATATTAATATTTATTTCGGTTATATACAATATATACATATCATTTCAGACGTCCCTCGTAAAAAGTATTCTCTGGAAAATAGAATCACTCCTTAAAACCTGCGATCGACTGTCATAACCTTAAAAAAATCAAATCCAGAGCTGACAGAGCTAAAAAAAAGAGTGGAAAATAAAGTATTCGCCGCAGTAGCATTTTTACAATCTACCACGGAGTTAAACCAAATAGTCAACTCGCAAAAAATCAAGAACGGAATAATTGTTTACGTTTGGGGCTATACTTTAACCGGCCATATTGAAATAACGCCGCGCCACCTCTAAGACGTGAAAATCGCGAATAGGTTATAACATCGTGACGTCACAACCGCCAGCGCCAATCGCGCGGGGTTTCTCGTTATCGTCGGCTATTTGACATTTCGTGATATAAAAACAATTGATAATTACCTTTAGAATTTTTTAAAAATCCCTCTGCCATTTTGTTTTATAAGCACAAGTGCAGAAGGAGAAATCGAAGGTTTTTTTTTTCAAACCTAATCGAGAGAATGGAATGAAATTTTTCAGATGAGATGTACGCGGCTATAGACGAGCAGGACAAGGTGTACACGAGCGGTAGCGAAACGTACGCTCAAATACAGCCGATGATGAACGAAGTAAGAACGGTGCAGGTAGAGCAGCAAATACAGAGTCAAGTGCCATCGAGGAGCTGCGTCGAAGATTCGAGCGTTCCTCCAGCCCCTCAGCCTCCGAGTGTCGACAGTTTGCGTCACGTGGCCCACGCTCACTCGAGACAAGGTAACGTCTCTCTCTCCCTCTCGCTCGCGCGAATTTTTCAGCAAAGACCGCTATCCCGCGTTTCGGCGAAAACAAGCGCATGGCTGTTACGCATATGAAAAACAGGGAAATCTCAGGGCATTTCTTTCCTTCTGGAATAATCAGGGAAAGGTCAAGAAATTTTGTAAATTCTCTGGAATTCCTCCGAAATTTACTTTTAGCAAGAATTACAAAAAATGAAACCGACTTGAACAACATACAAAAGGTGTAAAAATCAACATTTTTGTATATTTTAAATATTTATATTATTACAACAAATTATATACAACAAAGAGTTATGTCAGTGCCAAACATTGAACATTTCAAGAGCTAAAGACTAATTTACTCTAAAGCTCTATACATTTGAATTCGATTTGTCGATACACAACCACACAATTATTATCCCAAATAAGTGTTTATATTTATTATCATCTAATGGCGCCAACATAATAATTTGTGTTTATAAAAAAGAATAGGTTCTGTATTTGCTTTTAATGTATTTTTTCTCTTTACAGTATTTAAACGATTTGTCGAATTTTAGTTTTTTCAAATTTCATTTTAATATTCAACATGTTCACATATTTGATCCTTACGAAAATGATGTTCTTTATTTGACCCCAATATCTCTGGAATATTTCCAAAACCTGTGTGGAAAACTTGGATAAGTCAGGGAATTTCTGAGTCAGTAACGCGTGGCAGCCATGAAGCGACGCGACTCCCTTAAGAGGTGCGATCATTACGAAGAATCCAACTTTTGGACCTGACATTTTTATATGATTTTGACTCTTTGACTAAATTTGAGCTATATTGACCGTTCATTTTTTTTATAATGAAATGGCAGAGTCGTGCACTTTAAGGGGTTAGGCCACAGCAACGGGTATAAAATCATTTGCGAATTTAACAATTTTTTTTCGTATGAAAAAGTGATATACTCATAAAATTAATTACACATCTATTGAGTATGAATGTCAAACTGTTAGAAATTTTTTTTTTCGATGTACAAAATGGCCGGCTACTAATATTTTCTTTTGTTATCTTTTTTTTAAGCGCTCCGCAGCGTGACATTTAGCATCCACAATTTTTTACCTAGAACAAAAAACAAAAATTCTCGTCAATCTACATTAGAATACCTAGAGAAGTACGTACGGAATTTAAAAATATTGTTTTATTCAAAAGTTGTAGGTATTTGAACTTAAGAAATGAATTTTCAGTGAAAAATTTCGTTATAACTGCTCATAAAATGAAAAGTTTTCAATCAATCAGAAATTACGTACGTACTTCTCTGTGAAATGTAATTAGAAACATAACTTTCAAATTTGAAGTAAATCGAGTGAAAATTGTTGAAGTTATTTACCACGCCAATTGGAAAAAAGCGGTTTCGAGAAGTTTCGAGTAGTCGGCCATTTTGTACATCGAAAAAAAAAACATATTTTCTAACAGCTTGATATCCATACTAAATAGATGTGTAATTAATTTTATGAGTGAATAACTTTTTCATACGAAAAAAAAATTGTTAAATTTGCACATGATTTTATACCCGTTACTGTAGCCTAACCCCTTAAATAATATTCCGACAGATTTGTTGCAACGTTTTTGTTAGTTCGTCTTTACGGTAAGACATGTTATTGTCAATACGACGGAGATTACTCCAGAGTCGTTTAGGATCTAATTATTCAGTTTTCATCAGCAATTATGCAATAAATAAAACATTTGCCACAAATTTGGCACATTTGAATCGACAATACGAATATTCAACCCAAGTTAACACAAATCAGAACAAGTGTGGGTAAAACAAATTCAGTCACTTTTTCGACCGTGAAAAACTGAAGTCGGTACCTTCTCAACGCGATATTTTCCATTTCCGTAGCGTCATCGTCGAGCGCAACGAGTTCGGTGGCGAATCCAGGATCGCCGAAGCCGGAAAAGCGCCAGGCGAATTCGCCCCTACCGCCGCCTCCGCCGCCCCCGCCGGGTCCCGGTGAAGCGGGTGTGGACGAGGACTTCTACGCGTTGGTGGACAAGCGTGGCAACAAGAGCGAGGAAAATCGTGCGCGTTCGAGCGGTGCATCGTCCGGTAAATCGCTCGAGGACATGTACGCGAAAGTGATGAAGAAGAAGCGCGACGTCGAGGACAATATATTCGACGTTGCCGCGCCGTCGTCTAATCCGGCGGAAGCTTCCGGCGCCCAGGAGGCCTCGAGCAATCGCCGAAAGTTGAGCCTCGTGGAGATAAGCAGAGCCTCGTGGTCGAGCCACGACTCCGTGGAAATACAAAAGCGAGAGCCCGAGGGAACGAACGCCCAGAATTCCGTCGACGCGTTCAACGCCGAGATGGATATGGAATTTTCGAAAATCGCCAAAACGTACGAGCTCGATTTGTCCTCCGATCGTTTGTTGGACGGCACGGATGATCACGATTACGAGCCACTCGCGAACAATCGCGGCAAGCCTCCGCAGCAGACGAGTCGCGTCACTTCCGGCCAGCAGGACGATCCGAATTACGAGATGCTGCGACCGCAGTACACGAGCAACGTCTCGACCGCCAAAGCGAACGTATCCAATCCTAGAAACGGCATCGACGTTTTGCCGATTTATTCGTTGCCCTTCAAACATCGCCAGGTGAGCAACGCCTCGAGCGAAGATCCCGGATACGAGAGAGTTCGTTTGCGACCGCACGTCGACGTCGATCAGGATACCGACTCCGAGCCAAATTACGAGAGCATGCCACACGAGGCGAGCGAACCGAATTACGCCTCGGTATGCCGCCCCGGCGACAGCGATACCGATCCCAATTACGAATCCGTCACCCACGGCGATCCCAATTACGAGAGCGTGCGTTACATGAGCCTCGCTCGCAACACCGAGCCACCTTACGAACGCGTCAACGATTACAACGAGCAAACCGATCGCGGCGGTCATCCTGTCGGCTACGAAAAAGTCAAGTCCAATCCGATCGCCATTGATCCGAATTACGAAAAAATCACTTTGTCCCATAACGAAACGATCGCGTACAACGACAGTGGCGACACCGACGACGAACAGTACGTTCAAGTTTAACCGACGATCAATTCGCTCCCGTACGATCGAGGGGGTGATGACGCGAAAAAAAATATACTATCGCGAACGGAATAGCGGTTGAGGGGTTAGGCCACAGTCACGGGTATAAAATCATGTGCGAATTTAACCATTTTTTTTTCGCACGAAAAAGTGATTCACTGTTAAAATGAAGTACACATATGTTTAGTATGAATATCAGGCTGTTAGAAAATATATATATTTTTTTTTCGATGTACAAAATGGCCGACTACTAATATTTTCTTTTATCTTTTTTTAGGCGCTCCGCGGCGTGACATTTAGCATCAACAATTTTGTACCTAGAACAAAAAACAAAAATTCTCGTCAATCTATATTAGAATACCTAGAGAAGTACGTACGGAATGTAAAAAATATTGTTTCATTCAAAAGTTGTAGGTATTTGAACTTAAGAAATGAATTTTCAGTGAAAAATTTCGTTATAACTGCTCATAAAATGAAAAGTTTTTGATTAATCAGAAATTCCGTACGTACTTCTCTGCGAAATGCAATTAGGAACATAACTTTTAAATTTCAAGTAAATCGAGTGAAAATTGTTGAAGTTATTTGTCACGCTAATTGGAAAAAAGCTGTTTCGAGAAGTTTCAAGTAGTCGGCCATTTTGTACAGCGAAATTTTTTTTTCTCAAAGCTTGATATTCGTACTAAATAGATGTGTAATTAATTTTATGAGTGAATCACTTTTTCATACGAAAGAAAAATTGTTAAATTCGCACATGATTTTATACCCGTTACTGTGGCCTAAGGCCTTAATGAATCATCGAAATAACGCTCGTGCAGTAAATATCGCTTCGGACGATAGTAAAAACGCGAAACATGTAAATACGTATTAACTTTTGTACCCCAGTTGAATAGATTGTCCAATCGATCGAAATGAAAGGCATTAAATTATTTTTTTATTTATTATACCGCGTGCATTCCATGCGTGTGTGTTAAACGAGCTTCTTCCCACGAATTTAAAGGACGGATACGTTAATTCGCGGCCAATTTGTTTTCGTTGTCAAAGAAATGTTTATGGAAAAAAAAATCCCTGTTCGAGAAGCTCAATGATACGCGCAAAATTGACGTAAGCGATATTTTGGAATGATGTATATAGCTTGACCAGTAAAAAAACGGCTTGAAAAAAGAATGAAAGTAACGCCGATGGAGCCGGTCACGACGAAGACTACTAAACTAAACCGTACGCTTGATCGTGTAATGCAATGTATAGAAAACCACATTCTGTTAAGGCGGGATATACATTTAGATGGGAACAAAATAAGCCGTTGTGAGATTTTTTAAACTGAGAAATAATTACTCTACGGTTATCAAACTGTAGTTATACTTCAACAGTGTATTTGAGTATACAAAACAATTTTTTTTTAATTCATTTATCATAATTATTTTTATTAGCAAAAAAAATCCAAAATTATTTCAGTTAAAATACGTAGTTTCGATTTGACAGTAATTACAATGAAGAAAATGCAAATTTAAGCGTATGGCACGTATTTACAAACAAGATCAACATTTCACGGTAAATTTCGGTAAAATTTCGATGAAAAAAGTACTTTTTTTTTTCAATTTTTCAGAAACAATTTTCGTCTAGTAGAATGTAGCAATATTATCAATATTTCTACCAAGTTCCAACTCAATCGGCTCAACAGCTTTCGAGTAATTCTGCACGCCAATTTCGATAAAGCAGTTTTGAGAAAAATCGAGCTTGAAATTTACGCCCACTCCGAATCCGAACGGTGAGGCACAGCGTTGACGGGCTGTAACGTTTGAACTTTTCCCAATTTCGCTCCGGAACTTGCGGAAAATATTCTACATATACAGTTCTATCGTTAAAAAAAAGAAATCGATTTTTTGATCGTCGTAAATGTATATTCCGCCTTAATGGACTAATATTATTTTATCGAAGTAAATTCGGTCGATACGAATTTAAGCGCGATATTCGTACGCGGAGAGGGGAGGATGCTGCAATGGAAATGTCATATATATATATATGGGCAGCTTTTTATACGAGAAAATAGCAATTAGTATTGAGAAATAAAAAAACGCATAACTAAAAAGGCTACACCTATTTCGTTGAGAGTTTGTCTCTGCAATTCTTAAGGGGTTAGGCTACTGCGACGACCCGAAAATCATGGTTATTAAAAAAAAAAAATTTAAGGAATAAGATTGTTGAAGTGATTGTTTGGACATTTATTTGTATGTACATTAAGGAGTTTCGGGACAATCGACGATATGTTACCATTTGTTTAAAATGTATACAGTAAATTCTTTGTCATATACTGAACGCACCGGCCAAATTTTAAATCGATCGTCTACACCGTTTCTATAAAATTTACATTTGACGAAACACTTTTTATCATCAGGAGATGTCGATGCTCATCGCTGAGTGGAGGTTTTACGCGAGAAATAGTGTGAAAAAATGTTTAAAATGTTGCGAAAAAGTGTCAAATCACGCTGTACATTATGGCACTGATAACGAACCTGTGATAATGTACAACTGAGTGAAGAACTGTCATATCTCACTCGGTATATTATGACAATTGGACATCTCCCTATGTTAAGGGCCTACACCACTGTAAACGTCTAAAATTAAGTGCATTACGCGATTTTTTTTTGGTGTAAGGACAAGTAAGAGGATAATAATATTCAAGGATGTTATTAGTCGTATCTGCAAGTAAACGAAAAAAAAATGTATACAAAATGATGACGCTTGAGCCATTCTCGCGAGGCACGTTGAATTTGAGACGCTCTGCGGCACGCAGTATAACTGACGCCAATTTGAATGGGGAAATTAATTTTTTTTAATCTATTAATTTACATGAGTACAATTATAGAAAATATAGAATAACTAGAGAAATACGTAGGGGATTTTGAAAATATGATTTTTTGTGTAATTGGCAAGCATTTAAAGTAAAAACTCAATTTTCGACCGAAAAAAAGGACAATCATTTGTTAATAAATAATATTATAATTGACTCATGGAAAATTCCGTACGTATTACTCTTCGGAATGTTATTTTGAAGATATGCTGAAAATTTGGAGTGAATAGAATGGAAATTGTTGGGCTTATGATGCGTGCCGTTTTGAAAAATTGCGTTTCGAAAAAAACGGTCGACATCTTGCACACGGGCCTGCGGCCCTTTTTTTACAAGTACCAAACTTCCCCCCCCCCCCTTATTCGAGATGGTTCAGCGCATCTCTTAAGAGGGAATGACACCTCATCGCGGTCGGTATGGTAGAACAATTATAGATTCCCAAAAATCTCTGAAACGGCTCTTCAGATCCCGTCGAAACTTTGCCAAACGACGTCAAATAGATAGACGAACAACTGTCTTCCCCTCAAATTTTCTGAATTTGAGAAAAAAAAACGTAGATTGGCTTATGATAACCAAATCTACATTTTTTTTCCCAAATTCAGAAAATTTGAGGGGAAGACAGCTGTTCGTCTATCTATTTGACGTCGTTTGGCAAAGTTTCGACGGGATCTGAAGAGCCGTTTCAGAGATTTTTGGGAATCTATAATTGTTCTACCATACCGACCGCGATGAGGTGTCATTCCCTCTTAAGGTAGTCCTATCGCTTCACACTAGTCATACCACTGATCATACTCGAGACTTGTACAATTTATATTTTCAACATATGCGAAAAAATGTGCCATAACTAAATTTTCCATGGGTAAACTGTTTAGTGAATGTTCACATTTAATTAGAAAAATGAAGAAATAGTTATTTCAACGATTCGCGCAGTATTTCTAGGTTTGATATTTGGCAATGTTGGTTCTATCTCCGTCTCTTTTTACTCAACCAGGCGAGTTTAACCTCCATGCTTTTCAACGTCGATCTGTGAAAACAATTTTAGGTGCGGGAAATATAAAGCATTGTATTCGGGCCACGACTGGTAAAAAGCGTGGAAAATTTGTGTCGGCGAAATATGTCGGTTAAAAATGAAATATGTGTGGAAATTCGAATGAGTGAGATGAGGTTAGGACTACAGTCAGCTGTTGCCTTGCTGTCACGTCTCTTTATCGTAGCGAGTGGTAATAAATCCAATACCGCAAGTTCAAATTAAACTTGATATTACATAAAAATTAGGTCAATAAGCGTAATTTTTTCTGAGAGCACTGGATTACCACAAGTGTTAAGTATGTAAATCCGATTATTTTTAAGAATCTGACGGATTCCCACTATTATATACACTTTTGTAGCGACCGGAAATTGGGTTTTTGTATGTCGTCTCGGAATTCCTTCACAAAAATACGCAATTTTAATATTTCTTTTCTCTGTAATTAGGTCGATAAACGACCCTGAAATTTTACAGAGACGATTATTAATATATTTAGTGAAGCTAAAAAAAATGAAAATCCTATGGATTGAAGCCTGGCGATAGGACTATCTTAAGCCAATTAAAAAATAATCAATTTTTTGAAAATTGTACAGTGGTGTTACCCATTAAAAAGTGTTTCTTCAATTGTACATTTTATAGGAACGGTGTAGACGATCGATTTGAAATTTAGAGGGTGCATTTAGTATATGACAGAATTTACTGTATAGATTTGAGTCAAATGATAACATATCGTCAATTGCCCCGAAACTCCTTAACAAAGTTGTGTAACATATTTCAGTAAAAACATATGAATAATTAAAGAAGTTATAGACAATCTCGCGAAGGACCTTTGAACGTGAGGCGCTCAACGGTGTACTTGATTTCGGCCACCCAGTCGATCTGAAACAAGAAAACGAGTTTTTTTTTCTTGCAATATATAATATTGGCTAAGGCTTGACCGAGATTTTTTTGGAATCGTGTTTCAAACATAAGAAATTTGAATTTTCAAAATAATTCGGCTATAGAAGTTTTAAAAGTTTCAAAATTTTCAACAAATCGACGAGTTATTTCGAGATTTTTTTTTATTAAGAAGTGATTTTGCGTCAATTTTGAAATTTGTCTGGACAATTCTATACGTTCTACATAATTTACAGTCAACTGTGTAGACTTTCGCTGGCATGATCTTGACACGAGGGCCGGGTTTAAATTCCGAACTTTGAATGCGCCGACGGTTTAAAATTCCTAATTTTGATGTTCCAAAATTACAAGGTTCGTCAAGATTATGCCAGCGAAAGTCTACACAGTTGACTGTAAATTATGTAGAACGTATAACATTGTCCAGACAAATTTCAAAATTAACGTAAAATCAGTTCTTAATAAAAAAAAATTCTTGAAATAATTCGTCGATTTATTGAAAATTTTGAAACTTTTAAAACTTCCATAGCCGAATTATTTTGACGGTGTTCAGATTTTCGGAGTTTTGGTCTTTCGTGTGAAATTCTTTCGGAGTTTTCATCTTTCGGGATAGTATATTTTCGGAGTTTTGAGCGTTCTGATCATTCAACGTTCGGAATTTCAACCCGGCCCCGTTCAGATTTTCGGAGTTTTGGTCTTTCGGGTAAAATTCTTTCGGAGTTTTGAGCGTTCCGATCATTCAAAGTTCGGAATTTCAAAGTTTAAAGTTTTACTAGCAGTTCCATCGTTGTAATCATAAGTTTACCTTCAATCTGTGATTCCTGCACCATATGTTGGATCTTCCTCTTCAATTTGAGTTGCCTCAAGCGACAAACGAGTGTTCGTGATTTTCACAGTAGCCTAACCCTTCAACTAATTTCCTTATTCCTTAAACTATACTTACGTGTACGCAACGCCTCTAGCGTGCGTTCATTGTACACGAGTTTCGCGTTCTGGACGCTTGCGCGATTGGAGCTGAAGAATTACGTACAATGTATGTCCACCGCGCGCAATCGAAATGCGATAATCGAACTCCACTCCGTGCTCATTCTCTTCGTTATCGTTTTTTCTACAAAATGCCACTTGGTTCATTGAGCTCCGGCCATGTTGCGATTTTTGGCAGAATTTCAAAGTCGGACCGTTGATCTTGCGAATTTTTCCATACCCTTTCCCACTTTTTCAGTAATTTTTCAGCCATTTTTCAAGTGGCCTTTCCGTGAAAACTAATTGAGATATCAGGATGAATCCAACGCCATTCTCCAAGTCTGTCAAAACCCTTTTTTCAAAACCCCGCAATAAATTTCCTTTATGCAAATCGCGAATTTGCGATTTCGGATAAGTGGCCAAAAGGCTCAAAATTTTTTTTTACCCTTTTGAAACTTTTCTAGAGTTTATCCAATGGGGAATTTTTCGCCGATTATGAAAATCACCGAGTTTTTGTCGTCAGATGAAAACTACACCCGGAAAACTCGAAAAACGTGTCCCGATACATTTTCGACGATTTCTCATGGAAATTAAGGGTTTTGGGAACAATGAATGGTGCATTCGTATTGCGTACAGTTTTACGTGTAATAAAATAACAGCTGTACAAATATTGTGTTCAATTTGAATCTAAATGCCTCGTCGTTTCCGGTATTGTAGATTTTACGTTTTTGTCTTCCTTGAGGAAGGAATAGGCCCTCACCTATTTCTGGTTACGTGCAATTTTTTGCGTATACGATTCGTAATCGTGTATTCAAATGATTAACACCTATTGTCGGCGGTGTCATATTTTTTGTTTTGCGCTGTAGGTAACGATGTTCGATCGAAACTAAACGTGGAAGCTGTGGAGCGCGCCATCTGTCGGCACTGCACGTACGAAGACTTCCGTTTTTTCATCAACTGTCGCAAAATTGTCAATTTGTGTCTTAGATCAGTGGGTAGCACAATTAAGATATAAATGAGAGCTTCGGAATAATTAAAGTAACAAATAGGTGAATTTCTCTTCAATCCTAGAAAATGCCTTAAGGGGGGAGATACCTTTAGTGCGAGAGAAAATTTTTCTGATTTTCATGATTTTTTTTCAATGCGAAAGATTTCTTTACCATTTTTGAGACTTAGGATATGTTTTTTCAATACTTTTGGCTGTTACATGGTATCTTTTTCATTAAACTTAAAAAATGGCGCAGGTATGGCCCGGTCTTCTAAACGGCATTTTCAAAACTGGCGTGACGTATAGGTAAAAACTAATCGACCGATTCTGATGAAATTAAGTATAAATCGTTCTAACCTTATTGTCTAAAACATGACCCTAAATGTTTCTGAAAACCCAAAAATTTATTGCAAAATCTAGCCATTTTTTGTGGAAAAATCAATCTTTTGTTTCGAAGCGTACGATTTCGTCGATTTTCAATATTTCTCACTTTTCTTGGTTCATATTCTGCGTATGAGTGTTCATGAAAGAAAAATCTTCGTTGGTTTTTTTTTCAGATTAATCCGGCTACGTGTAACGCCATCTATCAACATCCGCCGCAACCCGTTTAGAAAACTATGCCATACCTCCGCCATCTTTAAAAATTAATTTAAAAAATTCCATGTAACCGCCAAAAGTAGCAATAAAACCCCAGGTAGCAATTTTCAAAAAGTTGCCCAAAAATCGGCTAAAAGGGTGCCAAATGTCCGCCCGGAAGTTATCTTAAAGTCGACAACCATCCAAAAAGATAACTGTTGGACACATGATAACTTATAGGTAACATCCAAGCGGACATTTGGTAACCATTTGGACAACTAATAGACAACTATTTTGAAATTGCTACCTGGGATATACCCTAAGTTCAAAAAATGGCGAAGAAATCTTCCTTTGAAAAAAATCATGAACATCAGCCATTTTTTCCTCGCCTAAAGGTATCTCCCACCTCAACGCAATTTATTGCGCTAATCGTAACGTCCGTCGATAGATGGCGAGGAGGAAGAAACAAATAGATTTGCGGCAGCGGAAGCACCGCCAGCGCGATAATCGTAAATTACATTCGCCGCTTCCGGTCCCAAGTTGGAGCATAAGTAACGCCGACGAGTGTCGTTCAAGAGAAATCGCAGTTGGGTAAATCAATTGTTTTTTTTTCTTCTTTCTTTATTGGGTATGAGTTATCACATTATGGTTTTTTTTCTGTTGGAATCTTTTATCGTCTCCCATTCATTGAAAGTAATTGAACACAGTGGTTCGATATATGTCGCACACTGACATACATATATACGCTTGCAGCTATTTTTCTCTTTCGTAACCCTCGTGTCGACTGCCAGAGATATCTGCCGGGCGTCAACCGCACTAATTCTCTCTCGGCACGCGCGCCCCCTTTCCAACTTGCGTACACTATAAAACGTGAAAATTCGCGCATAAGAAAAGGGTCAATGCAACATGAGCAACGGATTTCAGATTTCTGACTTTTCTTCTTTTCTTGTTCTTTGTGTTGTGTGTGTGTGTGTGTGTGTGTGTGTGTGTGTGTGTGTGTGTGTGTGTGTGTGTGTGTGTGTGTGTGTGTGCGTGTGCTTTTAAAATCTTTTTCAAGGAATCTTAAGTCAGTCGTTACGTTGTAATTCTTTCGTATTTCTCTTTGCGTCTCTTTTATTCAAACTCGCGATCGAATCAATTAGCACATAACCTTCACGCACATATTTTACCACATATTCCAGTTTTGTCGATTTATTCTTTCGTTTGTATTTACGTAATTTCTTTTTGTTTCCTTTATATTCAGTGCATAACGTACGGTATATGATTTATTTATAATAGTTTAGAATATACTTTGGTATAGCTCCAATGGCAGCGATTAATGTGAAATATACATATATACTCGTGTGTATATAATTATGTTTATTCCTTAGCCATTATTATATTTCTTTAAAATTATTACTCTTATTGTTATTATTATTAGTACATATTACTGGGTTCTTTCTCTTTAGAATTTAGAAGATTGGCAATCGACGTTGTTTTTTATCTGCAATTTTTTTTTCCATCGTTCCAACGAGTCTCTGTGGTTGTGTTTCAAACGCCACGTTCGCGTCAAACGCGACGGATCATCGGAAAAGAAAGGATTTTTCTTTCAGAAGCGAAAAAAGGCCTTGCCAATAAATGCACTTTGTATAAAAGCAAATAACGTTGCTTTTCCGCCGCGTTTTTCATTCTACGAGAGGCATCCCGAAGTAAAACAAATGGCTACGTGAATTGCGTTCAAGGAAAAAACGTATAGTCGTGTATGCACGCGAATATAACGGATTTCGTGCGATTTTTTAGCGAATGCAGTACGAAAGTTAAGTTATCGACAGGCTTTTGTAGTTTCATTCCTTCTTGGCGACGAGGAACAGAGACGAAAAATACGAAGAAAAAAAAATAGATAGCGATCAACGGAAATCGTTAAAACTCGCGTGGGCTCGCGAGCTCAAGGGCCTGCGCAAGATCGACATAACCTCACAAATTTTCGAACAGCGTTTTCTCGTAGGTAATTAGTTTTTTAGGAAAAAAACAAAGTATCTGGCTCTGTAAAATTTATTGACGCAGAGCTTGAAGGTTTTCTTTTTCCCTAAAAATTATTCAGCTCTCAGAAATTCCTGTTCCAAAATTTCAGCTATTTCCCTTGCGCTCATATGTCACATGGCACTTCTACCGCGCCTTAACCACACTATACAGCTTTGCCGACACGACGCGTTAAGTATAGAAAAGCGACATCTGCGTGTACAAAATATGAATATATGTGCGTATAACCTTATTTCTGCTTTTTGCTTTTCTTTTCTTCCTGTTCGTTTTATTTTCGTTAAATAATGTAGCAATCTTTTCACGTCTTGTTAATGGCGTCTTTAACTCGAATTTGTGTATACGATATCTATGTAGAAATGTGTCCGCAGGGGGGGGGGGGTATCAACAGGGCACTATTAGTTCTATAACCGACCGCTTCGGGCGCACGCTCTTCATTGCGTCTCGACGACGTGAATATTTTATCTCTTTGTCTCAATTGGGACCCTCGTGGTCTCCGTGTATGTATATACTTACATATTTATACGTATAAACTTAGTACGGATTCTAGAACGATCAGGTCCTAAGAATGGACCCTGCATAACCTATACAACGTTTACGGAGCGCTCGCGTCGCTATTCTTTCCCAAAATCTTGTCTTTTTCACGCCGAAAAAAAATCGTACGAATCGTTACGTGGGCGATGAAAAGCGTTTAATCTGATTGCACCGGGCATTTGTTTCGTAATTTTGCCGCAACTGTCGCTGCGCGTCCTACAAAAACGACGTTTTCCTCCCGCTCTGCCTTACACTCGAAATGCCGACTAAAATATAGTGTCAATTACGCGAACGATAATTCAAATACGTTACGAAGTACAAATATTCTTAGCGGGTGTGTACACTCAGTTTATAATGAATATTTATCTCACCGATACACAATTTTAATATCCCTAAAGCCTATCACCGCCTTTCCACGCACACAATTTTTTTTACATCGATATTAAAGGATACTCCGAAAGAAAAAAAAACTCGCTGCGATACTCATACTCTGATTTTAGTCGCACGCTGCGCTACGGTCGTGCATGCGGATCAGGAATCTTCCGTGGTGGGGGTAGGGCCCTAGCGAAAGCGTTGTCAGCAGTTCCTGTGTAGACCGCCAGGGTCGCTACGCGAACTCGAAGCACGTTGAGATGAACCGTCAACGGTCGTGCAAAATTGAATTTACAAAAAGTTTCCCGGCAGTTTCCCATGGTGAACAGTAAATAAACCAAAAACAGGTTACGAAAACCGTAAAAACAAGTTGGGAAGGTTAGTTTTTTCCCGTTTTTTTTCTCCGTTCTAGAATTATGGTACGCACGCGCGCCCCGAAACTTCCGTGATCGCAGCGATCCATGCGGTGATCGTAAGCACTAACAAAAGCGCTTTCAGAGCCTCCAGAGCCAATGAAAAAGGGCTTCGCGTGCACAACCGTCTTACATTTCCGAGCAGCTGACGAAAAACGCGTATCGTGTGGTCGCAATTAGAAAATCGACTATTGGAAAATTAAAACACCTCCAATGCAGGTACCAGCCTACATTAATATATCTCTCATTTCGTTTTCTTTTCACGGCTTCGCAAACAGCTGCCACGCGTTGGTATTGGCATTCAATAGCTGGCCGCTATTTTTTTTTCTCGTGGCGTATCGCGAGCTCGACGTAAAATCAGACTGGATCTCTAAACTAAGTTTTTTCGAATTTATATCTATATCTATACACTATATCATTTATTTATTTCGACATATTCATATGGCGTTATGTACAAATGCGTATCGCGTGTATATGCACGCTACGTTATAACACGTACGTATCGTATACTTACACGCAGTATCCGTTAATCAAAATTTCCGTACCCCATCGCGCGTGTCTGTGATAAAACATCAGATCAGATCTCGAAAATTCGCCTTTTTCCCCATTTTCCGAAGAATATCTTTTTTTTTCTTCATTTTATTCTCGTTTTTATCGGTAAATGTTCATAATCTCGAGCAGGCTCCGAATGAAAATTGACTACTCGCGTCGCTCAGCACCGCGCTCGATTATTTGATCCCGTGTGTATTTAACTTACGACGAATTATCGTTTCTCCGCGAGCTCATTTGTTTTTTTTTACCAAGCGCTCCGTTAATTCGCAATAAAATATCGCACGCACCGTGCCGCTGTAATTGAGCACCGTCTATGCACGTCGAATTCTTTAGTCCGTACTGCGAACGCGACGACGGAAGTGAAAAATTCGCCGAAAAACGCACGCGACATCTCGCTGGATTTAATTCAATCACGGGAGTACGCGCACTCAGGATACGTTCGAAAAATTTGTGCCGACGAATATTCGGACCTATGATTTTGGACGGGTAAATGGAAGTCTTGCATGCTTCGTGATTCACAAGGAAAAAATCGTTACTGCGTGCCTGGCCATTTTTGTCGAGCTGCAATTACAGTCGAGTCTCGATTATTCCGACCGGAGATTTTTTGCAGGCGGGGGAGTGAATAGGACCGCGAGGAACAGGGACACGGACTTTTGAGCAACGTCGTTGGCGAGGAAATTACCGATAGCCCTACGACGTGTCGCTCTCATAAAGTGACGACACTTTGGGCAACAAGGATTGAGCCAAAACATCGAAAAATCCCTATAAATAAATATAAATTATGTCCAATAATTATATATATATATATATATGTATAATACCAACCATTATATTTCTATAACAATTTATCCATGATTATATATTTAGGTTTGTTATACACTTTTCTTTTATTACTTTGTCCATAATAATTTATAAATAATTATATATGAGTACATATATATATAATATTATAACAATTTATTTATATTTATTTAATATTTTCGATGTTTTTGCATTTTGCTCACCGCGTATATAAATATATATATATATATAATCTATACATATACACGCATGTGTATACATCTGTATATATATATATGTATGTACGTATGCGGTAACAAAGTTGAGCGACCACGTTTGTTCGTTCACTGCCAGGGATCGCTTCTTATCGTCTTTACAAACTGGAAAATTGTCATTTTCCTTCGCCTATTTCAATCGTAACAGTATTTTTTTCCGCATAATTTCTCTATACCTCTCGCTAAACGCACTTCCATCGAAATTTTTACGCATACAAGCATTCTCGGCACTGCTGGGAGCGTTTATCTTTGAGCATACGACGCACCTAACCTCGAAAAGTAAAAAAATCTCGCGCGATTCATAGTGGCGCTACGTGGTCGAAGCGAGCGAACAACGAAAGTAATAATTTCAAACAACGAGGGAGAGCAGAGTGATAATTGAGATATTTCACGCCGCGTGTCACTTTCATAGTATCGCACAATCGTTCCTTACAGAATCGCGGCTTATGAAAAGAGCTCACATTGCACTCGGCCTTGAGAGGAATGAAGGAAATACCGTATGTGTACGAACGATTAAGGAGGGAGATACCTTTCGTCGAGGAAATTTTTTGCAATTTTTCATGATTTTTTTTTTTGGAAAGATTTCTTCACAATTTTTGAGACTTAGGATATGTTTTATTACTACTTTTGGCCATTACATGGTATTTTTTCTATTGATCTTTAAAAATGGCGGAGGTATGGCACGGTCTTCTAAACTGCATTTTCAAAACCGTCGTGACGTGTAGCTAAAAAGCTAATCGACCGATTTTGATGAAATTTGGTATAAATGTTTTTAAACTTATTAACTCTGAATGTTTTTGAAAATGGAAAAAAAGTATTATTGATTGGAAATTTAGCCGTTTTTTTTCGGCAAATTCAATCTTTTTGCTTCAAGGCGTACAAAGCGTTCAACATTTCTCACTTTTTCTTGGTTCACATTCTGCGTATGAGTGTTGATCAAAGAAAAATTTCCGTTTTTTTTTTAAGATTAATCCCACCGACGCTACGTGTCACGCGGTCGCGGTTTAAAAGACCGTGCCATACCTCCGCCATTTTTAGAATAATTTTTTTTAAACCATGTAATAGCCAAAAGTAATAATAAAACATACCCTAAACCTCAAAAATAGTAGAGAAATCTTTCCATTAAAAAAAATTATAAAAACCACCATTTTTTCCTCGCCTAAAGGTATCTCGCCCCTTAATCGACAACAGGATATTTTTTTCTGAACGAGATTGCCAAGTGCACGGTCGCAGACGCAGGTCGGGAAATTCCCATGGTGCGGGAGAAACTCTCGGTGAAAGCGTTCTCAGTAGTTCCCGTCTCGACCGCTTGGGTCGCTGCAACAAGCTCGTTCAGAAGAACTCCCAACGACCGCGCGAAATTTAATTTCCAACAATTTCAGGCAATTTTTCATTGTTAAAAGTGAATAACGTAAAAATAAGTCGGGAAAGTTAGACGACACTTTTTTATCCGTTCCACAATTACAGTTCGCATGCGCGCCCCGAACCTCCGGTGATCGCAGCGATCCACGCGGTCATCGAAGACACTAACAAAAACGTTTTCAGAGCTCCGTCGCCACCAGCGGAAAATCGCCGGAGTTACCGGACCTGCAAGTACGTCGGTGACCAAATATACGATTAGCTTTATCCCCCTCCCGACGTATAGGCACACCCTTAAGGGGAGCTTCGACACAATTCTGCCTCGAAAGCGGCCCGGCAAATTAGTGACACTCGATCGCGGTGTAAAATCCGGTGAAAAAATAGGACGCACGATCCGATCCGGTACAAAATTTCATTTTTTCCCGTTCCCGATGAAACTCAAAGCCTGCGCAGTTGCGTGGCAACGAAAACATCGAAATGCAATCATCACGATCGGTGAAAGTGATTCTTCCGGAAACAAGCGAGATGGCTAAAATTCGACTAAAGGATACTGCGCGTCGAATCGATCGTACATGTATGGATGTGTGTGTCTGTAAAAGTGTACGTGTATTTTTTCCTGTAGTTCGCGCGTCTTGTCGATCCGTACGACAACGTGCGAGCACGTATACAACATTATTATTAGTACGAAGTAATAATAGGTAACGTTATCGAATACGACGCGCGGCCATTAGTGGTATATCGCGTTTTTTTACCACCTCCTTTCAAAATAGTTCAAGTATACTATACATATGCAGCATTGGCCAAAAGTATCAGGCTCGCGAAATGTCTCGATCGGAATTTTCGTAGTCATTGAATTGGTGTACAAATCCTGTTCGGATTAAATTTGTTCAAGCGCCACTCAAATGTTGCATCCCGTTATTCCGCGTTTGACAATTTATTAGTTAAAACAGTAATTCTTCGGTACCAGACCAGTTGCACCTTTGTTGCGACCCTAAAGTACGATTAAAAAATGAAGAAAAAATCAGTTTTTCTCGAACCTTCGGACAAGTGTCACCCTTTAAGATGGAGGATCTAAAAAATATTGATAAGTCCGTATACATGCATACGTCGAATTCTCACTTTCTCCGCTGTATTTAACATTAAAAAATAATTGCATCACGGCGGGGTTGCCTAATACTTTCAGCCGACGCTGCGCTTGTGTGTGTGTGTTCACGTCCGTACGTACACTACGCAACAAACCCATAATAATAATAATAATAATAATATTAAAATCTGGGCGCTTTGACCATGTGCGAGTTTTTTTGGCGAATGCACTCGAATCGATCGTTTCGTCGTTGCTGGATTAATCAGGCACCGTTTTGTTATTTTTCGAGCAGCAGCAGCGTCGGATTAAAAATCCATGGCTGCCGATTCGCCGATTGAGCGATAAAAAAAAATCGAACACCAAATTGAGGTTTGAAAGGTCGAGTGTCTCGGTGGTTGACGTTGGCGACGAGCCAGCGATGCAAAAACGCGCAAAGTAACGTCCAACGATCGACGGAACGATCGACGAGTGTGACGTTGGCTCGGCAACGGCGAGCCTCAAATAAACATGAGGAAGACGAGTAAAATGGGTGGCAGCGTAGCGGGCGAAACGGCACCGCAGTCAAACGCTGTCCGGACTGCTCTGCTCCTCCTCCTCCTCCTCCTCTTCCTCGCGGTCGTCGTGACAGACGTGCTCGTCGTCGCGCTCGTCGCTCTCGCTCGGCGGGCTCGGCTGCTCGAGCTGGTACTGATTATAACTATGGCTGTGAGCATGGCTGTGACCCTGCGGATGATCAAGGAGGCCGTGATGATGATGATGATGGTGATGATGGTAGCAGCGACGCTCGTCCTCGACGCGCTGCTGCAAGTCGTCAATGTGCACCTCCTGGACGCGCCTCTTCAGCTTACGATGGCAAATCAGGCAGAGCACCAGAGCCACGAGGACCGCCGCTACCGCGCATATCGCCGGCACCGCGTAACTGTCCGGGGGCGCTGCTATCGCACCTGCGAATTCATTCGTTCGTACATCAATTCCAAACGAACATACGACAAAAAAAAAACACAGGCGATGCTCCGAGTCGAGATCTGAAACTTTTAGTCGTTGTGAAAAAAGTATATTAAGGTCGTAGGCCACAGTAACGGGTATAAAATCATTTGCGAATTTAACAATTTTTTTTTCGTACGAAAAAGTGTTTCACTTATAAAATTAATCACACATCTGTTTAGTATGAATATCAAGCTGTAAGAAAATATATATTTTTTTATGTACAAAATGGCCGACTTATTGATTTTTGTTTGTTTTTTTTTTTAGTTTTTTCAAGCACCTTACCACCTTTGCGAACGTGTCTACTGTTATTGTCAGGCATCAAAGAGCGTAGGAAGAAGAAAGCGACCAATGGCAGCGTGAGACAAATCGCTGAGAAAAGCCCTCACGGGCCTCGAACGAACACATCGAATTTTTAACATGCATCGGAAACGTTGTACACAATGAAGAGACGAGAAATATTGTTGAACGGTTCATACGTGTGTTGTTAGCATGCGAAATAGTGGGGAGTATTTCAAACTGTATGTCACTTCGTATTCATGGAGAGCCATTTTTTTTTCAACGGTACAGCGAAATGTCTTAAGGGGGCGATAACTTTAGGCGAGGAAAAAAGTTGCTGATTTTCATGTTTTTTTTTCGTAGAAGAATTTCTTCTCCTTTTTTGAGACTTTGGGTACGTTTTAGTAGTACTTTTGGCTGTTACATGGTATTCTTTAAATTATTGATCTTTAAAAATGGCGGAGGTATGGCACGATCTTCTAAACTTCATTTTCAAAACTGGCGTGACGTATAGCGAAAAAACCAATAGACCGATTCTCGTGAAATCTGGCATAAATCTTTCTAACCTCATTGTCTAAAACGTGAACCTAAATGTTTTGGGCAATTGAAAGAAAGGATCTTTTTATTGCAAAATGTAGCCATTTTTTTCGGAAAATTCAATATTTTTGTTTCGAAGCGTACCATTTCATGGATTTTCAACATTTCTCACTTTTTCTTGGTTCATATTCGGCGTATGAGTGTTAATGGACGAAAAATCTTCGTTGGTTTTTTTTCGGATTAATCCCGCCGACGCTACGTGTCACGCCGTCTGACAACATCTGCCGCAACTCATTTGGAAGACCGTGTCATACCTACGCCATTTTTAAAGATTAATAATTTCTTTACATACCATGCAACAACCAAAAGGAGTAATAAAACATACTGCAAGCCTAAAAAATGGTGAAGAAATATTTCCTTTGAAAATAAAATCATGAAAATCAGCAATTTTTCCCTCGCCTAAAGGTACACTTCTTTCTGAAGAATGTAATCCGAATGCAATTGTGTTACGTAAAACACGCGTCGCCCTTTGAAGAACTAAAGATGACCTTAACTTCTCGCCGAAGCAGTTGGCAGTATGACTGACGAATTTCCTATAAGATAACCTACAAATTGCGTTTGGGTTTTTTTGCGTTGACGTAAACGTGCCGGAGTCATTCCATGCCTTTCAAGATGGAACACCCTGTTCCCATATACAGGGTGTATCTTAAGGGGTCTTCTCACTTTAGACGTGAAAAAAAACCTGTTTTCATGATTTTTTTTGATAGGTTTATATTATAGATATTGATATAAAAGTTGTTACACTCAATAAATATGCTTTTGAAATACATTTTTTCTTAAATTCAATTTATATCAGTCACTATTTATAGACGAAAATGATGGTTGAAAAAATGTCCTAAAAAAATGGTAGCATGTCATAATATCACACGCGAAAAATCTCCACGACAAAACATCACGACCATAAAATATCAGAATCCGATTATTCTCCCCACGCGAGAGTGGGTTTGTTTGTTTGTTTATTTGGGTTTGTCGGGGTTTGTTTTGTCGTGGTGATATTTTGTCCGTGATATTTTGTCGTGTGATCGGGTGACATGGATCCAAAAAAATTGTAGGTCTGCGCTGTTGATGAAATCTCGGAGATGGATCATCCGAAACAAAAAAATCAAACGGTTTTAGTTTCAGTATGTTAATGGCTATAGCGCATAGCATACAATTTTTGATATATGCAAAAATAACAAAATGGCGGACATTTTTCTAAAAAAACGTATTTTTTCACCGTTTTTGGCAAAAAAATAGTAAATATGAAAATTTTAAAAAATCCTTGAAATGCGCTATAGCTATAGTTGTAAAGAATATGTGGTTAGATTTTGATAAGAATCGGTTCAGTAGTTTCGAAGATTTCATCAACACGCCGTCGAAAAACGTTTTTTCGAGAAAAACGCGTTTGAAGTTTGTTTGGGTTACATAAATAAATTAGAAAAATGTATGTATTTCGAAAGTGTATTTATTAAGTGTAACAACTTTTGTATTAATATCTATAATATAAACCTATCAAAAAAATGCATGAAAATAGCCTTTTTCTTTTAGCGTCTAAAGTGAGAAGACCCCTTAACTACTGGTTTTTTCGTTCGTGAGCATATGGGGTGTCTCTTTCCGAACAGGACGCTTTAAAAAAAAATAACATGTGACAAAAATTGGCGGAGATATTTACGAGTCACTATCGCACTGACAATGAGTAAACAATGGCACAGTACTTCCGGCGTCCAAGCGAGAGTGGGCGCGGGTTCGAATCCACGTTCGGGCAAGTGAATTTTTCTTCTCATTTTCTTTTCGCCGTATAATAAACACGAATAATTTATTTGCAAAGAGATTATACTGTTCAATAAGCTTTATTTATCAAGTTAAAGTATCTGTTTAATTTTCTTTTTAAATTCATTCTGGGGGTTGATTTTTTTCTATTTCGGTGTGGCATTTTTGTACTCACTAGATGTTAATTATGGAAAAAAGAGAATGCAAAAAAACATTTCGGTGTGTGTTTTGAAAAGACTGGGCTATTGTTTACTCAGCGTTGAACTCGTGAATAACTCGCAATAACCAATTTTTATCGTACGACATTTTACAAAAAAGCATTTTGCTCGGAACGAGACACTCTATATGCTCACGAACGGAAAACTAGCAGTTAAGATGCGCCATGTTTATATACAGGGTAACAATTACAAAGAGGCCATGGGTCTTTCAAGGGTCTGGCGCGGTGGCTGTGCGACAGAGAAAAATATGATATTTAATGGTCTTCGATTTCTCGTCGAAAAAAATACAGCGTACTTCTGGATAAATACAGCGGAGCATTCTGGAAAAAAAAACAACATTCCATTTTCAGTTGTGCAGAATGAAGATAATTAAATTTCGAGTACGAAACACTCCAGGAAAAACTTTTTTCGAATCGAATGAAATTACAATTTTATCCACTTTGAAATACATCTTTGATCATTTTTTCTCGATAACGGAATGCACAAAAAAAGTTTTTTTAAAGAGTGTTTCGTATTTAGAATTTAATTATCTTCGTACTGCTGTACTCAAAAAGGAATGTTCATTTTTTCTCCAGTTAAATTTTTACTAGCAAATACTTATCACAAAAAAAAAGCTCCATTTTTTTTGGAGAGGACTTGAAAAACAATTTGAAATCATATTTTTCTCAGTCGCAAAATCGCCGCGCAAGATCCTTAAAAAAGGGGCCGGGTTGAAATTCCGAACTTTGAATGCTCCGACTGTTTAAAATTTCGAATTTCAATGTTCCGAAATTCAAGATGGAGCCGGGTTGAAATTTCGAACGGCGAATGGTCAGAACGCTCAAAACTCCAAAAAAATAGAGAACCCCGAAAGATCAAAACCCCGAAAGAATTTTACACGAAAGACCAAAACTTCGAAAATCTTAACACCGTCAAAATAATTCGGGTATGGAAGTTTTGAAAGTTTCAAAATTTTCAATAAATCGACGAATTCAAGAATTTTTTTATTAAGAAGTCATTTTGCGTCAATTTTGAAATTTGTCTAGACAATGTTATACGTTCTACATAATTTACAGTCAACTGTGTAGACTTTCGCTGGCATCATCTTGACATGAGGGCCGGGTTGAAATTCCGAACTTTGAATGCGCCGACGGTTTAAAATTCCTAATTTTAATGTTCCGAAATTACAAGGTTCGTCAAGATCATGCCAGCGAAAGTCTACACAGTTGACTGTAAATGTAGAGCGTATAACATTGTCTAAACAAATTTCAAAACAAAACAAAAATTGACGTGAAATTACTTCTTAATAAATAAAAAAATCGTGAAATTATTCGTCGATTTATTGAAAATTTTGAAACTTTTAAAGCTTCCATAGCCGAATTATTTTGACGGTGTTCAGATTTTCGGAGTTTTGGTCTTTCATGTAAAATTCTTTCGGAGTTTTGATCTTTCGGGGTGTATATTTTCGGAGTTTTGAGCGTTCTGATCATTCAAAGTTCGGAATTTCAACCCGGCCCCTTAAAAAAACACATGGCCATCTTATAATTGTCATCCTTTGCATACCGCTTGAGGCAACAACTATTGGCAGTATAAATATTTTGTGAGCTATCAGACTTAAGAGGGAACTTTTCCTGCAAAAGTTGCATAGTTCGAAGGGCATCGTCGAGGGGTGGCTACGACGTTCATTCAGGTCGAGGCGCTTCGAAGATTTCAAGGTCACCTCCATTTTTTTAAATGGGACCACTATTTTTTTCTCAGAATTTATAACGGAACTGAAATCAAGTTCACACACCAAACTTCAAGATGATCCATGAACATTTAGTTCAAAAAATCGCTAAGAAAGAAATTTCAATGTTTGCAGCCTAAAATCTATGTAAAAAACGGTGCAAACAGGCTTTAATTATTCTTCCTTGCAAATCTTGCGCAGTACGAGTGCCGACTACTGCGCAAGATATGCAAGGAAGAATAATTAGAGCCCGCTCGTTAATTCAGACTGACGTCATTAATAAGACAATACAATTAATGCGAATTAAATTACAAGCGTGCATTGAAAGTAGCGTTCATCACTTTCGGCGCCTTTCATCGGAGTAAGTGTTTGCACCGTTTTTTGAATCGATTCTAGGCCAAAAACGTTGAAATTTTTTTCTACCTTTTTTTCTACTTTTCAATACTTGATCGATCATCTTGAAATTCGGTGTGTGAACTTATTTTTGGTATCTCAATAAAATTCCAAAAAAAATAGTGGTCCCTCTGGATAGTGAAATCTCTGAAGTGTCACGACCCGTATGAACCTCGTAGCCGCCTCAATGACCGCTCAATGACGCCTTCCAAACTGTACAACTTTTGTAGGAAAAGTTTTCTCTTTAGTCCGATAGGTTAGAAAATATATCTACTCCTAATAGTTGTTGCCTGTATATATACAGGGTGTCTTTTATAAATGGATAATCCTGCAACCGTCGATAGGTCACATCACGTCCTGATATGCTGGAATTTCAGTTTAGTAAAAGTCCCACGGTATTCGAGAAAAAAATCATCTGCTTTTGGTTTTTCGCATGCCATTTCTACAAATGACAACCCTTTTTACCCGATTTTTCAAAAAATACTCTTGGTTATTTGTTTTATCTAGAAAGGTCTTCTTTTCAACCTTAAATGTTAAGGAAACTTTATGAAAAAAGATGTTGTGCAGAATTTTCATACAAACCAATTCGAACATCTGACTTCGATAGCCTGCGGTGTAAAAAAACGTACTACGCATATCGCGCTAATTACTTTAAAAAGTTGCTTAGTCATTGTCGATGCATATCATTTGTAGAAATGGCATGCGAAAAACCAAAAGCAGATGATTTTTTTGTCAAAAAAAACAACATAAAGCCCAAAATCTCAAAAACCATGCGACTTTTACTAAACTGAAATTCCAGCATATAGTAGGACATGATCTGACTCATCGACAGTTGCAGGACTGTCCATTCATAACAGGGCACCCTGTATATATATGTATATAATATACATCTGGACACATACGTACTTCTTTTTGTCAGCAATTACCAATTTGGCGAAAAAATAAAGGTTCTCCCATAATAGCAAATGAGGTATGAAGACACAAGAAAGTGGAGTGAAAAAATACTGTACAAAAATGTCTATCCCGTGACCGGATTTATACACCGTTTAGTATTTACACATTTCTATGTATGATATACAATAGATATATATATATATATATACATATATATAAGTTGGTAAATGTATGATCTTAAAGGGTCGTAGAGGGAATAGAGATCCGTTGAACAGTGTAATGAGCATGTGCAGAAGAGAATTGTGAGTGAACTCACGTGAGAAGGGAGATCATACCATGCCGGATCGTCCGAAGCCTCGAGGGAAGGCCTCAGATGGTCCCGAACACAGAGAAGCACAGAGACAGGCGAAGAAGCATGGCAGAAAGTCCGGTGAGTGCTGGTGAGAGCGGGGCGGCTGATGCTGCACCTGCGACACCATATACAACACCGTTTCACCCACCACCTACCCGGGGATTGAGTTCTCTTCGAACCTCAGCTCGTAAAAGCTTCTCCCTCATTATCCAAAAAAATTCTTCGCTCACTTCGATCCCGCACTTTCTCCCATGGACGCACCTCGTATACTTACCGTGGCAAAAGTACCGAGAGAACACGGTCTGTTCCTGTTCGCGCGTTTGTCTAAAACGGCTTGTAGTGTAACTAGACTCGGTATACGAGACGCATGTAATGTCTATGATTTTTATCATATACGAGGGTGGAGCTAAAAGTAAGGTCTCCAAAACACCATCACCAAATACAGTGAATGAATTTAAAAAGCTGTTTTGTGTACTTAAATATACTATTAAAGTATACCTATAGTTTTATAAATGTAGAATAATTGTTTCTTAGTTTAAAAAATCCCTCAAAATTGCTTAATTTTTTCCCGTCGTACAGTTGCATGTAAAAGTGTCCAGCCAAAGGTAATTTTATGATGGAGTTACGTTTAAAGAATGCAAAATGGAAACACAAACATATCATCTCAAAGTTCTTTTATTGTGCAATCGAACCGTGTTATTGAAAAATTATATATAACTATTCATAATTATTTATAATCGAAACAACAATTTTCACTTTTTCATAACTATCCGGCCAAGTACGAATTACACACTATGTAGAAAGAAAAAATATAGTAACTCAAGAAAAAAAATTGAAAACGGTAATAAATGTAAGATTTTCATCAATACTTGGTAGCCATGCCCTTCGAAGCTATCACGGCAGCACATCGGTGAGGCATCGATTCAATAAGTTTGATGATTCTATCTTGAGAGATATTTTTCCACTCTTCTTGAACTTTTCCCCACAAAGCAGCTTTTCGGCACAATGTTCAGTTCCTACTCTTAGTTTTAACTCTTGTCATAAATGTTTGATGGGATTCAAGTCCGGAGATTGACTCGGCCACTCTAAAACTCGAATATTTTTCTTGCTAAAAACCTGCTGAAGGAGTTGTGATCGATGTTTTGGATCATTATACTGAAGGAGTTGTGATCGATGTTTTGGATCTTTTAATATAATATCTTTATACATAGCAGAGTTCATAGTGCCTTCAATTTTAAAGATTGGAACGACGCCTTTACTAGAGAATGCACCCCATAGCATAATGCTACCTCCACCGTGTTTCACAGTTGGTGTTTGATATCGCGAATCATTTCTAGTTCCTTTTGGTCGTCGAACGTACCTTCTTCCATCATTTCCAAACAAATTAATTGTAGTTTCGTCTGAGAACAGCACTTTTTTCCAATCTTCAACAGTCCAGCTCTGGTATTTTTTCGCGAATTCCAATCTGGCCTTCTTATTTTTTACTGATGAGCGGTTTTTTAACTCCAACACGTCCAAAAAGTCCCACTTCTGCCAGTCTACGTGAAACAGTACTTTGGATAATGTCAGCCAAATTTTCTTCGCGTAATTCACGTGCGATGATTGCAGCATTCTTTTTTACGTCTGCGACAGCCTTTCTTTTGATCGCTTTATCGACACGATTAGTTGTTTTCCTAGGTCTCCCAGGACAGTATTTATCTTCTAGAGCGCCTGTAGTCTTGAATTTATTTATTATATCGTTAACAGTCGATTTTCCAATCGCCAAAATCTTAGCGATTTCACGTGAAACTTTTCCTTCGTTGTGCAACTTGATAACCACTTTACGTATATCTAAAGACGTGCGTTTCGACATCTTGACTGAGTGTTACTGATCGTACAATGCAAAAGGAACAGAGCTCTCAATGTTTACATGATTCCGCGAATGATAACGTAAACAAAGCGAAGCGAATTATATCTTCTTGGAATTTAATCGGACATTTATGAAACAGCAAAGCGTGTTATTTTTCTTACAAATAATTGTTAATCGTTATGAACAATTTTTGAATTACATATTTTGATTGCATAATAAAGAAACTTTACGATGATATATTTGTGTTTCCATCCTGCATCCTTTGAACGTTACTCAATCATAAAATTATCTTTGGCAGGGAGTTTGCAGCTGGTCGTATTCAGATTCACGACGAAAAAAGAATCAACGCTTTCTCAACGACCTGGCGGCGAGCTGGTATGCCGTGGGCATACAAAAACTGCCACAGCGCCTATAAAAATGCATCGACCAAAATGACGATAATGTCGAAAAAATAGATAAATGTCCAAGCTTTAAAATAACGTAAACATTATTGAAGTCTCTTTGAACTTCTAAAAAAAATAGGAGACCTTGCTTTTACTACCCTCTTATATGCGTCTATGTGTGTGTATGTATATATTTCAATAGTGTGAAAGCAATTAAATTGAAAATAACTTTGCAGTGTGCATTGATCCACGTTTGATTTCGCGAAAATCGGCGTTTTGAGTATTTTCAAATAACTTTTACGGACGAATTTTTCCGCCGTAGGTAAAAAAGCCGATCCTAGTCTCTCGCGTTGGTGCCCTTGAACGAATGTCGACGGACGTTTTCCTCTTGTCCCAAACACGAGTAGAGTGGTAAATTCGGCTAAACGCTCACATTGTCAGCTTTATAGTTACAGTAACAGTGTCATTGCGAAGATTTCGCGTTTATTCGATTATCGGCATGCTGCGATAAATATTAATACGTGTGTATATGTATATATTTACACACACATACATATTTATATATAAAGTACAAGTGACATGAAGATACAACAGACGAGAACAGTAGGATAGAATGAGTAGGATTCCGACACGAGAGTCGTCAGTGTTGCATCCCCACGCACTAGTGTAGACGTAGATCGAAAACGATGATAGAACGAGAAAAAAAAACGTCACAAAGATCGTGTGTAATGCGATTAGGTCTTTTTACAAGGAAGATACGACTTTTGGGTGACAACAGTGTGTGTTCAACGGTCCAAAGTGTAATCGTGGCAGTTTTCAAAAGTATAATAACGTTGGGGAAACGACAGCTGTATATTACACATAGCGACAGTAGGGAATAGATATACGAGTCAGTCGGATACATGTACAAGTGGTCAAGATCTAATATATCGGAGACTCCGAGAATAAAAAGGTGCTAGGAGAGTAAAACATCGATTCGTAACGCGATGATAAGTTCGAAAATGGCCGCGGTAACGCGACTACGTTGGAAAGAGAATTCTAACGGAAGGACTTACAGTTTTCCTCGTCGGACGTGTCGTCCGGGCCGCAATTGTCGATTTTGTTGCAACGGAGACCCGTCGAGATGCAATATCGATTTTTGTTGCAATGAAACTCGTTTATATCGCACTCGGCCGCCATCGAGACTTCCGTCCAAACCGCCCGGAAACCATGCTGCCCGACTGCCTTGTCCGCGGATATGAAGCTACGGAAATGAATAAGTAAATGGTGGACCTTCGTCAGGGTAAAGACACGAAAGTGAAGAAGAAGAAACGTTGCGCCTGATGTGCCATGCGCGTGAATATCTGCGATATTTTTTACCATCAGGGCAATATCGCATTACACCCTTTTTCAAAGGTGTCTCAATTTGATCCTTCGGTGGTAATAAACTACTGAAATTTTTGTTTCTATTTTATGAAATAGATAAGTGCCATAAAAATGCATTTAAATTTTACATCTCAAATTTGTGCGCAAAAACGCTAGCCGCCATGCTGCTTCGGTTCGTAACGTCACTTCCATAGTAAACATCAACGCTGCGCCAATCAGAGTTGGGCGTAATTCTATTTATAAATACGAATACGAATTTATTCACATCGTGATTTTCATGTGAATATAAATACAAATTTATTCATACTTCACTTATTGGTATTCACATGCATGCATACAAATAAGTATTCACAAATATTCTGAACATACAAATAAATTCACAGAAAAAATTGTGAATGTTTACAAAAAAGAAAAATATTTACATAAAATCCTGTGAATTACAAAAAAAATCACATCAAAATCTGTGAATGCAAATGTATTCACACATAATTATAAATACAAAATTTCACAAAATAAGTTGTGAATTTTTTCGTATTTAAGACAAATTAAAATCAAATTCACAATGATTAGATTAAAATTTACTTTGTGTCTACATGCTTGTGTACATTTTTTGTGTGTGCTTTCCCGTACTTTATGTTTTCTATCCCATAGGAACTGATTGTTTTACAGGTGAACCCGGATCGTACGATACATTCTTTCGACAGCTTTTATTCACTCATTTCTCTCGTTGATTTCCCAATTTCGTCTCGGAAACGGATAAAAAGTCAATAGCTCATTTCGAGATTGGGAATTTTGCGCCCCACAACACAACAATACCTCGTACCACCCATTTATTATTTCTTTCACACAGCGCTTTTCAATGAAATTGATACGGAAAGCGCACAGCTGACCGCGGTCAAACGTCCACGAATTGCCTGAATCTGCCATCAAGCGGCGCCACTAGAGATATCCAAGAGCCCTATTGTGAATTCGTAATTTTTTTGGTTAAAGGTGAGTTACAATCCCGATCATTGGTGTTTTGTTCTTAAATGTAAGAATAATAGTGTACAACACCGGGAAAGTTGCGGATTAAAATGCCAATTGATATAAATATGAGGAAGACTTGGTTAAAACTTGCGAGAAGAGATCCAAAGTCATAGTACGAAAAACAAAAGTCATTTGCTTTTTTTTGAAGTACGGATAACTACTTGAAAGTTTGCAATTCACTAAGACAAACGAGAATATATAGTTGTTGACGCATTCTTTCATAGGTTAGAGAGTAATATGTCTATCGCTTTATTTGTGTACTATGTCAATGACGTCACGTTGGAATCCATTATGGCGGCTACCGTTTCACATGTTCGTTGAACAGATAGGAAAAGTTTTTTTTGAAGGCTTATGTACACTTGTGATGGTCGGAAAGATGGAAAAAAATTTGATTGCATATTCTTTAAGTATACTCAAGAATATTCTCACCAAATTTCATAAAAATCGAAGCATTAGATTCGCAGTTATAGGTATTTCAACCGCATGACCGCGCAAGTCGCGTATTACGCTTGCCGAGCAGCAAGCGCAAGCAGCCACAAGAGAAGGAAGAATGGCTTAAGTCACTATACCAGTGTGACACTTTCAAAAAATCGATTTTTTTTTTGCCTTTTTCGACAGTTTATACTTTCAAGAATATCATTATCATTTATATCATTTATATCAATATCATTTTATCTTGCAAAAATCGATAGTCAAATCTTTAAACGCGTTTTTCTCGAAACGAGATTTTTCAAATTTGCTGACCTTGTAACTCAAAGAGCAATTATCCGGTTGACTTGAAATTTGAACTGAGTACTCTTGAATATATTTACTCTACAATGACCTAGGATATTTTTGATTGGATGAAAATTGACGATTTGGCATTGGAAAAAACGACCATTTTAGAGGCAAGAAAACAGACTTTTTTTCATAACTACGCCATTTGGTTAGATTTTGATATTTTTCGAAAATCCTACGTCATCGTACAGGAAATACCTTCCAGTTTAACGACATTTTTTCCTTTTTCGGTTTCAGCGACTCAATCGGCCGGAATCATGTCAGCAGTGGAGGAACTTTTTTTGGCGCCTCCGAAGGCAGCGCATAAGTCGCTTAAATCTCAATATTTTTCTATGAAAAAATTATGTAATGTAGGTCAAATGTAGCCAAATATAATCTTAATTTTTCGAAACATTTAATTGAGTACTTTTCTTCCAAAAAATTCCCGAAAATCACTCAAATTTTCAGCGTTCACACTGGTATAGCCCCTTAAACGCGATTATGTCAGAATCGTCTTTTTGAAAAACACCTTTGCGATGGACACGATTACTGAAAAACTATTAATTAAATTATAAAAACCGCGTTTTTATCATTTATACGCCTAGCTATTATAATAACACTTATTTATTATAATAGCTAGGGCCTGCACGAAGGATTTTTAATTTTGTTGAACCAAAAATTCTGTGCAAAAAAAACCGAAAATTTAGCACTGCAAAGAATGAATTTTTTGTTATAATTATCATTTTTTTCCAGGCCCAAGCCAATGCAATATACTAATGAAATCTGTTTCAAATTCTGATTTCAGATGAACCGTTCTCGAGTTATCATGTCCACCACAACTGACGCTCAAAACAAGGCGCGCCTGGAAGACAGCTGGAGTCACTACATTTTGAAATATTTTTGAATAAAAAACATTGTACAAGTACATGAAAATATGTACTAATCGATGCTGTTCGCAGTTTTTCAAAAAACATTTATTGTCCCGTCGAAAAAAAAATCAAGACAATCACGTCCCTTCGTCCGCTACAAGTGTATAGTAAGGTCTTAAGTGAATAATAAAATTTATTTTGTTTTTTCATAAATTAAAACCATTATTCGATTACTTATTGCGAAAACTACCTTATTTATACATTCTTGGTGTTTTTCTCATATATAGTAAACTACCCTATTGTAGGCTTTGGAAAAAAGTAGGATGATCGGAGTTACGGTTATAAGGGAGTGAGAGAGGAAGAAAGAAGGAATGCGTGACAAAATGGAGACGAACCTAAGACGCATGTTGTTCTCTTCGGAAATGTAGCTCCATTGGGATTCCGGTGTTTGTACGCCGCACAGCTCGAGGGGCGGTGCCGTTGTCGAGTACCACATTCGCAATACCGCCGCGGGACAGCCACGCGCTAAAATAGAATTCGAATAGCGTTAAGGGGCGATACCTTAAGGCGAGGAAAAAATTTGCTGATTTTCGTGATTGTTTTTCGAAAAGGAAACATTTCTTTACCTTTTTTGAGACTTAGGGTATGTTTTGTAACTACTTTCAGCCATTACATGGTATGTTTTTTTATTAATCTCTGAAAATGGTGGAGGTATGGCACGGTCCTCTAAACTGAATTTTCAGAACTGGCGTGACGTATAGCTGAAAAACTGATCGACCGGTTCTGATAAAATTTGGTATGAATCTTTCTAACTTTATTGGATAAAATATAAGCCTAGCTGTTTTTGAAAATAAAAATAAAAGTATTTTTATTGCGAAATGTAGCTGTTTTTTTTGTTGAAAATTCAATCTTGTTTCGAAGTGTACCATTTTATTGATTTTCAACAATTCTCACTTTTTCTTGGTTCACATTCTGCAAATGAGTGATAATGAGAGAAAAAACTTCGTTGTTTTTTCTTTCGGATTTATCCCGCTGACGCTACGTGTCACGCCGTCGGACAACACCCGCCGCAATCCGTTTAGAAGACCGTGTCATGACTCGGCCATTTTTAAAGATTGATAACATAAAACCATGTAACAGTTAAAATTCATAAACCATACCGTAAATCTGGAAAATAGTGAACAAATCTTTGCTTTAGAAACAATCACGAAAGTCAGCAATTTTTTCCTCGCCTAAAGGGATCTCTCCCCTTGAGGGATTAGGCACCTGTGAAAATAGTAAAAAATCGCTCATCGCTTGAAAAACTGTGGAAAAAATAGGCTAAATTCGATACTTTTTTTTTCAAATCACTGCCATTTTGTCAATTTTGATTTAAAAAAAAGACTTCCACAGTATGATAGCAGCTTTTATACTG
Source organism: Ophion ellenae (assembly GCA_963210295.1). Taxonomy (NCBI): domain Eukaryota; kingdom Metazoa; phylum Arthropoda; class Insecta; order Hymenoptera; family Ichneumonidae; genus Ophion; species Ophion ellenae. The sequence goes on from OY723395.1 coordinate 24,312,491, forward strand.
GTTAATAATCTTTTTACAAAGTTTATTCCAGATAATATTTGCGGCCTCAACTGCGTACACCGTGAGGACGCTGTTTTTTTCGAAGACATTTTCGACCGTTGAAAAAATGTAAAAATAAATAAAAATAAATTATAAAACTTTTCTGTTCTGTTCTTCATGAGTGCTTTGATTTGTTATAAAAAAAACAGACTGATTAACGTATTTTAACCATCGAAAAGAAAAAGTTGGGCAAATCAGCTATTCTTCGACCCGTTACACTGTGATGATTCCTTAAAGGTAAACTTGTGATTACAACGATAAGACTGCTAGTAAAACTTTAAACGCGTTTTTCTCGAAACGATATTTTTCAAAATGGTGTACACGATTTCTCGACACCTAATGAACGAATTGACTCAAAATTTGGTACGCTTATTCAGTGTAATGGTAGTTTAGTTTTGTGATTATTCAGTGTAATACTAGTTTGGGCTTTTTTTCTAAACATTTTTTTCCATTAGTTATTAACAATAATCGTCATTTTTCCTAGAAGAATAGAAAAAAAAGAATTAACTTTTTTTTTTGATGATTAAAACACGGTCACAAAAAAAGCTCGTTCAAGGCTCAGCCAATATTATCTGTTTCAAGAAAAAAAAATCGTATTTTTCAATTTCAGCTGAACCGGGCGGCCAAAATCAAGTACACCATTGAGCCCCTCCCGTTCAAAGGTTCCTCACGAGATTTTTTATAACTTCTTTACTGATTCGTATTTTTTTAATGGATTTCGGTACCCAACTTTGTACGTGTACAATATTTTGTAAATGTACAACCGAATAAATGTCCAAACGATTTTTCAATGACCTTGCTTATTCCTTGAAAATTAATTTGGAAGGAATAAGGCCTTTTGAAGGCATAGGCTTGAAATTTCCGAAATGCGATTTTATGATTGCATAGTTTTATAGCCTAGGGTCTTGTTTTCAATTTGCAATAGAGGTTTTGTACAAGCTACAAAAATTGACCAAGTTATGATGATTTTGGAGAATTACCATTTCTTTTGCGTTTCCCTCGAAATTATGTTCTGTTAAAAAATCTATCAGTCCGATTCACTTCAAATGCGGACGGAGCATAGTTGATAACATTTTCCATCGTAGGACCGGATGATATTTGTCAGTATATCAATCGATTTGTTGCTAATAAACGATCGAAGTTGTTTTTTTGGGCCGGGTTGAAATTCCGAACTTTGAATGCTCGACGGTTTAAAATTCCGAATTGTAATGTACCGAAATTCAAGATGGGGCCGGGTTTAAATTTCGAACTTTGAATGGTCAGAACGCTCAAAACTCCGAAAGAATAGTACCCCGAAAGATCAAAACTCCGAAAGAATTTTACACGAAAGACCAAAACTCCGAAAATCTCAACACCGTCAAAATAATTCGGCTATGGAAGTTTTAAAAGTTTCAAAATTTTCGAAAAATCGACGAATTATTTAAAGAATTTTTTTTTATTAAGAAGTGATTTTGCGTCAATAGTGAAATTTGTCTAGACAATCTTATACGTTCTACATGATTTACAGTCAACTGTGTAGACTTTCGCTGGCATGATCCTGACATGAGGGCCGGGTTGAAATTCCGAACTTCGAATGCGCCGACGGTTTAAAATTCCTAATTTTAATGTTCCAAAATTACGAGGTTCGTCAAGATTATGCCAGCGAAAGTCTACTCAGTTGACTGTAAATTATGTAGAACGTATAACACTGTCTGGACAAATTTCAAAATAGACGTAAAATCACTTCTTAATAATAAAAAAATCCTAAAATAATTCGTCGATTTATTGAAAATTTTGAAACTTTTTAAACTTCCGTAGCCGATTTATTTTGACGGTGGTCAGATTTTGGGAGTTTTGGTCTTTCGGGGTAGTATTCTTTCGGAGTTTCGAGTGTTGTGATCATTCAAAGTTCGGAATTTCAACCCGGCTCCTTTTTTTGTAAAAAATCGAGTATTTTCTCTACGGCTTACCATTTTTGTAATTGCCAAAAAAAAAAACGTATCCGGTAATACGAAATTTTTATTATTTCGGCAAAAGTACACTACGAATTTTTTATTTCGGATCACCATAGTTGCGAGACCTATCTCCACCGATTAGCCACGCAGCAACGGCGGCATTTTGTCTAAATAATAACTTCATTGTTCAATAAAAAATAATTAAACCTGGAAAACCCAAATTTGGGGCCGTTCGCGTAATTCAATTTCGCGCCACCGCGATGAATTCCGTATATAAAAAAAACGAATGTCAAAGAACTCAAAAGCAACGGTAGAAAACACGTAGAAACGAGAGAAGAAAATCTATTCGTACCCGATTGTTCGCCCTCGACGGAAAATTGTTCAAAGTTCAAGAGTATCCGATGATTCGGTCGGACGCTGATGAACCAGTTGCACGTTTTACTCGCAAGATTGCGCGCTGGTCCGTCATATTTGTTCGGAAAGTTTGGACTAGTTATAACACCAAAGTCGAGACTGCTTATGTTTGAGCCGCAATCTGTTCACACAAAAAGAAACGATACACTTATTTTTTTTCAAACACTCGGACATTCACCTCTTTCTCATCTTTTTCTCTGCGGTAATTGGACCATTGGCCATTGCTGATGCGGAGGAGCAGAGAGTGACGAAAATTTATATGTAAAAAAATATTTAGAAAAACAAGCTTTTATTTAAGGCCTTAGGCCACAGTAACGGGTATAAAATCATGTGCGAATTTAAGAAATTGTTTTCGTATGAAAAAGTGATTCACTCATAAAATTAATTACACATGTATTTAGTATGAATATCGAGCTGTAAGAAAATGAATATTTTTTTTTCTATGTACAAAAAAAACGTCTACTATTATTGTCTTTTGTTATCTTTTTTTAGGCGCTCCGCGGCGTGACATTTAGCATCCACAATTTTTTACCTAGAACAAAAAACAAAAATTCTCGTCAATCTACATTAGAATACCTAGAGAAGTACGTACGGAATTTAAAAAATATTGTTTTGATCAAAAGTTTTAGGTATTTGAACTTGAGAAATGAATTTTCAGTGAAAAATTTCGTTATCACTGCTCATAAAATGAAAAGTTTTCGATTAATCAGAAATTCCATACGTACTTCTCTGCGAAATGCAATTAGAAACATAACTTTTAAATTTAAAGTAAATCGAGTGAAAATTGTTGAAGTTATTTGTCACGCCAATTGGAAAAAAGCTGTTTCGAGAAGTTTCGAGTAGTCGGCCATTTTGTACATCGAAAATATATATATATATTTTTTCTAACAGCTTGATACTCATACTAAATAGATGTGTAATTAATTTTATGAGTGAATCACTTTTTCATACGAAAAAAAAATTGTTAATTTCGCACATGATTTTATACCCGTTACTGTGGCCTAAAGCCTTAATGTGCTAAAAAGTAGAAAATAATGCTCTTTCACCAAGTCACCTATAAGTGACTTTAAATAAAAGCTCGGTGCACTCACCTTTTTCATTGTTTAACAAATTCGATCAATTTAGTTTCGTTAACCGTATTTGATTTGGCATTATAGTAATTATAGAATATATTATCACACGTTTATACTCAGTTTTAGGATTTTTATTTAAGAAATCTAAGTTTGTTTTACAGTAAATTAAATACAGTTGATATGTTAAGGAATTTATGTAAATAAAAAATGATATGTCTAAGTTTTTAGCGCCCCAAGCTTTTATTTATACTCATATATAGGTGACTTGGTAAACAAAAATTATTTTCTACTTTTTAGTACATTAAATAAAAGCTTGTTTTTTTAAATATTGCTTTGCATATACATTATTTTCTACTTTTTGGTTTTCAATTGATTTTACTAGTTAGTTGTTACTAGTAGATTACTAGTTTACGAGTTTGTACGTTAGGTACATGGAATGCTTGTAAAAAATAACAAAGACTGGATTTGGGATTGAACTTAGGACGATTGAAGGATGATTGACATCGCTAATTTTACATGAAAGGTTGAAAATTTGATGTATTTTTTTAAGTTGAATCGTGCATTGTCACCCTTAGATGCATGTTTGCAAAATTTCAGAGCTCTAAGTAGTTGGGAAGTGGGTGAAATATCGATTTTTCGTTTTGCATCTCACAGAAAGCCAAGTTAAACAAAAGTTAAAAACGGTACCTCCGAAAATGGATTTGGCCACTTCGAAAGTGTAGCGAGCCTTGAATCCGCTGTAGACTAGCTCGGAGTCCGAGTGAAGTATGACCTTTAGACCGAGAGCACCGAGATTCGATTCCACCGGGCCCGGCGACGTCATCCAACAAAACCTACCTATCAATTTTTCCGTATCGTCGCGATACATGTTATAAATTTCGACCCAGTCGTCTTGGCACAATTCAGCCCTGTTGGATTAAACAATTTTTTATCAACTCAACCAATCTTCTTCGTTCTATCGAAACGCGGACATTCAATGATGTTTTTTTTGCATGATTAATGTACGCCGAGTAAAAATGGCTTTTATCAAAGGGCTACATCTACCTGGGTGGGTCGAAAAGTTGCATTTTCCAAGAATATTGTTGTTCCATAGTATCACCTTTTTTTGGATTTTAGATTTTATAGTTTTTGGATTTTCAACATTAAATTTCACACATTAGATCCCCCCCCCCCCCCCCAAAAAAAACGGCATTTGGCAATTTTTCGGGCCTCTAAATAGATGTACCCCCTTCAAATATGTCAAAAATTAATTTCTATAATATAACGTCGCTCACCCATAATGACCGACGGTCAAATTGGTGTTCCTCGTTCTGACTTTGAAGTGATCGAACACGAGGGTAACTTGTTCGTTCGGAGTTGCCAAAAACAAGTACGTACAATTTGTATCGCTTGGATAATTGCTAGGATATCGTGGTGAATTGAATTCGCCTTTTTTACGTGAGGAACTACGGTATGTGAAGAAGCAGGTACCATCGGGCGCCGCCGTACCGGGTATCCTGTATTCCGTTTCGAAATTGTATCTGTTGAACAAACATTTTTTTTTCATCATACGAGTCTGGAGAATTTCTAATTGAATTATTTTAGGCCAGTTTTCTGAGAACATCGCTAAATATGATTGCGATTTTCCTTCGGAATTGTTCGGATGACGAGTGTACATACAAGTCCGGAGACCCAAACACTCTTCGATGGTGCGAATGAAGTTCTAACAAAAAAAAAAACAGTTTTGGTAGTGTCTTCGATGACCCAGTGGATCGGTACCCAAAATTTCTCGAAAATCAATTAACCGATTGCCTTGATGTTTTTTGTGGTTATTCTATACACCATTATCTAGTACTTGTCATAGGATTTTTTGTCTGTTACTTAGTTTTTGTTCTATAGGCAAAATAATAACTAATTTTTCGCCCAAAAATCACTATTTATGTTCAAACGTCCGCCATTTTGTCATAAATCGATATTTTCGAAATCGGCTATGACAAGTACTACATTATAGTATCTAATTTAATAATCTCTTTGGTTTTTTTTTTCAGATGATTTTTGAAGAAACGCCAGTGAGTACCGTGTACAAAGATTTTTTTACGACGCTCCAAAGATCATACAATATCCTTGTATATTTTTGATATTTTTAAATAAAGAAAATTAAACATATTTTTGAATGTATATACTTTTGGATAATTAAAACCCCAAACCGAAATTTCAAATAGTTTTCCTTGAAAAAATTCACAAAAATGACCTTTTTCCGGGGCTCCTAGGTGTATATCCCCCCTTAAGGTAGTTCCAAGAGAAAATAAAAGCATTTTGTAAGAAAAACTTGTTATAAAAGTTGTGCAAATAAAGCTCGACTTCATTGGGTAGGGTTTTGTTCAATAACGGGTTTGTAATACCGCTAAAATTCATCCGCGATCCCGGTATTCATGTCCTAGCCTCAACCAGACCATGGAAGTTTACAGACCCGCATGAACGAGTAGAACTGGAAGTTCAGTGACAAAACTCACTGTGCTTTGAAACCCTTTCCCTGTTTCATTTCACCGCTGCTGAACACCATGACGAGCCGTGGCCCGTCGCTAACTACGTAGCTCGGATTGCTCTCGGCACCGCACATCTCGTAGTCGAATTTGTCGTAAGAGTCCGTCGCTTCCTGTCCTTTCAAGTAGATCTTGAGGTAGCCGTCTGTACACGCGGACCTGCGGTGACGTAAAAAAAAGCTCGTCTTCAGGCCATCTTAAAAACGCATCGATGGCAAGCATTCTTCAAATAAATTTCACTCATCCACGCGTTGAGTTAGTGGAATTCTTCGCGAGAAAATGTCTAATTTCCGTAGATCATTTATTCGATCGTTTATTCGCACGGTAAGGCGTAAACTCACTCTCCCTTCGCCTCGCCCTTCGTGATCTCGAAAGTCAAAAATTCGAGTCGCACGCGCTCCAGATGCTGCGAGTCTTGCATACCGTAGACGAAGTAGCGACATACGACTTTCGTTATGTAAGGATATGGAAAATTTGGACTGACCACGTAGCCCGAAGACTTTTTCTGACTCAAAATTTTCTGATCGCACTCCGAGCCCCGTATGTGCATGCCGCCGTAGTTGCTTATGAAATCTGCAACCAGAAACCACCGACAAGCAAACGCTAATAAGTTCACGTGTTTTTCTATCGAAGAAAAAATGTAAACGACAAAAAAGTTTGTGGCCTTCGGATTGATAAAGTTGATCAATGGAAGATTATCGTTGTGAAGTCATTTTAACAACAAATTTGTCATTTTTCAAGAACGTTAAGGGACTATACTAGTGTGACACTTAAAAAAAATCGATTTTTTTTGCCTTTTTCGACAGTTTTTTCAAGAATATCCTGTAAAAATTTCTAGGCCGTATCTCTAATCATTTTATCTTGCAAAAATCGATAGTCAAATCTTTAAACGCGTTTTTCTCGAAATGAGATTTTTCAAATTTGTTGACATTGTAACTCAAAGAGAAATTATCCGATTGACTTGAAATTCGAACTGAGTACTCTTGAATATATTTACTCTACAATGACGTAGGATATTTTTGATTGGATGAAAATTGACGATTTGGCATTGGAAAAAACGACCATTTTAGAGGCAAGAAAACAGACTTTTTTTCATAACTACGCCATTTTGTTAGATTTTTATATTTTTCGAAAATCCTACGTCATCGTACAGGAAATACCTTCCAGTTTAACATTTTTTCCTTTTTCGGTTTCAGTTACCTAAGGGAAGGCAGCGCATCAGTCGCTTGGATCTCAATATTTTGCTATGAAAAAATTATGTAATATAGGTCAAATATAGCCAAATATATTCTTAATTTTCCGAAACATTTAATTGAATACTTTTCTTCCAAAAAATTCCCGAAAGTAACCCAAATTTTCAGCGTTCACACCGGTATAGCCCCTTAAATTGACGATTGTTGAAACAATACGATAACGTGAGCTGTACCTAATTTAACGAAGCTCTCGGAAAACTCAAAGATCCCTTTGAATCCACGATTTTGCGTATTCGCCGTACGCTCGAGAGTTACGAAAAGAACCGTGAGAGTATTTTGCGAGGAATACAGCACCAGATTTCGCTGTTGACCGCAATAAGTACCGATCACCGGCGACGTTATGTTCGGCCCGTCGAGCACCTTCACGTAATCGAATGGACAGCTAGGCAGACAAGAATTATTATTTTCGACGACTCGTTCATTTCTGTACAATATTGAAAATATCCGGACGACGTGCGCATTATTTTTTTTTCTTCAAGTATCTTAAGGGATTAGTCTACTGTGGAAATGGCGAACGCTCGATCGTCGCGTGAGACAACGCACATTGAAGAGGAACGTCCAACATACGGTGCAGGAATCGAAGATTATAGGTAAACTTATCATTACAACAATAGAACTGCTAGTCAAACTTTAACGCGGTATATACATTTAGACAGGAAAAAAATAAGCAATATTGAGGGATTTTTTAAACTGAGAAATAATTATTCTATAATTATCAAGAATTTAGGTATACTTTAATAGTATATTTAAATATACGAAACAATTTTTTTAAATTAATTCATCATCAAAATGGCAGAGCTGTGGCAGAGTGTTACAGCAAGGTCGCCGCAGGAGTTGCGCATCGGCGTACAGTCTAGCTTCCCGTAGACTTTGATTTGCAAAAAAGTTCAAACATTTTTTCAGTTGGAACATGTATAGTTTCTATGTGACGGTATTTAAAATAAAGAAAATGCAAATTTTACAAAATGGCACGCATTTACAAAAAAAAAATCAACATTTCATGCAACATTACGTGTAACGTTTGAAGTTTTTCAAATTTCGCTTTGGGCGTTTGGGAAAATATTCTACGCGTATAATTCTATCGTTTAAAGAAAAAAAAAGAAATCGATTTTTTGATCGTTGTAAATGTATATCCCGCCTTAAAAGACTTTTTTCTCGACACTGTGTTTATCAAAAGGGTATACACAATTTTGCGACATCTAATGAAAGAATTGACTTGAAATTTGGTACATTTATTTAGTGTAATAGGGGTTAAATTTCGACTGACGTTTTTCTTCTTAACAATTTTCTTTGATTAGTTCCTAACAATTTTCGAGAAAATCGAGAAAAAAATCCAAAATTTGTTTTTGATGTTTGAAACACGCTAACGGAAAAGCTCGGTTCAGTCTTAGCCAATATTATCTATTTTAAGAAGAAAAAAATGGTTTCTTTTTTGTTTTAGATGAACCGGGTGGCCAAAGTCAAGTACACCGTTGAACCCTTCATGCGATTGTTATAACTTCTTTCATTATTGATATTTTCAAATGAAATGTGAAACACAACTTTGTTAATGTGCATAAAAATAAATGTCGAAACGATTTTCTTATCATCGTACTTATTTCGTCGAAATAAATTCTTTTAAAGTACCCTCATTTTCGATTTGTAACGGTAGTTTAACCTTGAGGGGGAGATGCCTTTAGGCGAGGAAAACATTTGCTGCCTTTCGTGATTCTTTTAAGAGGAAAGATTTTTGGGCCTGGGGTATTTTTTGGCTCTTACGTGGTATTGTTTTATATTAGTAAGGCCTTACACATCTATTTAGTATGAATATCAAGCTGTTAGATTTTTTTTCAATGTACAAAATGGCCGACTACTCGAAACTTCTCGAAACAGCTTTTTTCCAATTGGCGTGACAAATAACTTCAGTAATTTTCACTCGATTTACTTCAAATTTGAAAGTTATGTTCCTCATTGCATTTCGCAGAGAAGTACGTACGAAGTTTCTGATTAATCGAAAACTTTTCATTTTATGAGCAGTTTATGAGCAGTTATAACGAAATTTTTCACTGAAAATTCATTCCTAAAGCTCAAATACCTACAACTTTTGAATGAAACAATATTTTTTTTCATTCCGTACGTACTTCTCTAGGTATTCTAATGTAGATTGACGAGAATTTTTGTTTTATGTTCTAGATAAAAAATTGTGGATGCTAAATGTCACGCCGCGGAATGCCTAAAAAAAGATGACAAAAAAAAATATTAGTAGTCGGCCACGAGGTTGCGATAAAGGGGGAGATCATTAATATGTTAAGCGGGAAAATAAATGTGGGAATTTGCCGCTACTTCAAAGAAATAGAGGCATTATGTGCAAAAATGAAAAAAGAGGAAAAAGATGAGAGCGACAGCGATCAGTAGTGGTTAGGATATAGGTTAGAATTTTAGACGAAAGTTGTTAGGTGTAAGTTCGTGAATGAGATTGATTGTAAGAAAAGAGACTTTGTAAAAAACTTTATAACAAGTTGTGCAAATAAAACTCTATTATATATATATATATTAGTAGTCGGCCATTTCGTACATCGAAAAAGAATATATATATACATATTCCAACAGCTTGATATTCATACTAAATAGATGTGTAATTAAATTTACGAGTGAAACACTTTTTCATACGAAAAAAAAAATTGTTAAATTCGCACATGATTTTATACGCGTTACTGTGGCCTAAGGTCTTAAAAAAGTGTAAAAAAAAATAATATAACCGTTTAAACATGTATTTTCATGAGTGCTTTAATTTGCCATAAAAAAATCAGACTGACTAGCATACTTTAACTACGGGAAAAAAAATCGCGAAAATCAGTTATTTTTCGACCCGTTACACTGTGATGATTCGAGAGAAAAATCTCCGTTGGTATTTTTCTTCAGATTAATCTCGTCGACGCTACGTGTCACGCAGTCTTACACCATCCAGCAGCAGGAGTGGAATTTCTACGTACTGTGGGCCTCCGAAGAACAAGTCGAAATCTCGAAACTCGAGGCGAACCCGCTGATCGGGTTCCCCGCTGAATGTGTAGTTACAGGCGAGGTCCTTCGGATAAGTGCCCGGATACGTTGGCGATAGTATGTTTCCCGTGCGCTTTATGCCGGAGTCTACAGTAAACGAGCACGGGGTACTGGGCGCTGGAGTCCCGATCTCGTACTCGGCTGCGAAAGTCATAATTGCATTACTCCCGGCGTACGTGCGCTTCGTTAAAATGAAATACAAACGTCTCTTTCGGCATTCGTGCAACGAAAAGTGATTTTCGCTTACAGATTTCGAATTTGAGACCGACATTAAGATGGCGAGATGACAAGTTGAAAAGTGACGTTGTAAATTAAGGCCTTAGGTCACTCTGGAGGCCGAAAAAATAGGCTTTTTGGGAATTTTTTTTTTCAGAAAAATGACAAAATAAAGCGAGATTACGAAAAAGGGTGTTTATCATACATATCAGTGACTGTATACAATAATTTTTTTGAAGCGATTAATTTCAAAATGGCGGCTGTGCAGCGTTTATCTCAAAACTGCATTTTTTAAGTTGGCCGGAAACATAACTCAGACAATTTTCAACCGATTCACTTGAAATGTTGAATATATCTTGAAAAATACATTGTCTATGGAAGTACGTAGGATTTTTTTTTTTATATTGCATAGTTCATGTATTATTAACAATTTCCTGACGATTATTTTTTAAGTGAAAAATTCGCCTTTGTAAAATTGAATTAAATTTGAAAAATTGTAATATTGATTTATTTTGTAGTTTTTCCGAAATAAAAATCCTCAAAAAGCCAATTTTTTCGGCCTCTAGCCTAACCCCTCAATAAGATACGAAAAAAAGAATTATCTTTCGAGTTGAGCGAAAACTGAAATGTTGCTGAGCTCTTACAGGCATTGATGAACGTGTAACGGCCGCTGAAGAGGCTCGGGTAGGTGACATTTTTGTCCGTGTAGAAACTCAGTGCGACACCCTGATAAAGCGAGACTCGTCTACGCGGTGGAATAGGACCGCAGTAACGTCCACCGAACGGTGTCTCTATCAACTTGGTCGTATTCTCCGATCGTATCTCCGTGTACACATCCATGTACTCGTGAACACATCTGAAAATATTTTATCGATGATATTAACGGACACGTACTTTCGAGAACATTTTCCATAAAGAAAACTGAGCTAAAGTAAATTTTTTTATTTTGCCTCGGTTGATCGTTATATTTTTTCCCAAGGGCCCGGGTTGAAATTCCGAACTTTGAATGACCAGAACGCTCAAAACTCCGAAAATATACTACCCCGAAAGATCAAAACTCCGAAAGAATTTTACACGAAAGTTTACTCCGAAAATCTGAACACCGTCAACATAATTCGGCTATGGAAGTTTTAAAAGTTTCAAAATTTTCAATAAATCGACGAATTATTTAAAGAATTTTTTTTTTTTATTAAGCAGTGATTTTACGTCAATTTTGAAATTTGTCTAGACAATGGTATACGTTCCACATCATTTACAGTCAACTGTGTCGACTTTCGCTGGCATCGCCCCTTAAAAGTGAACTTATGATTACAACGATAGAACTTTAAGTTCAGACAGAACCTATACCCCTTTCTAACATACAGCCGGATGATTTTTTCAACATGTTTATCCATTTCCTAATAACAAATAATGAAGGTTTGACTTTTTTTTTTGGAAAATCGAATTTATCCTGTCGTTTTCATAATTTCCAGAATTTCAAAAAACTACCCGGTCATACGAAAGTTTTTTTTATTATACTAAAAGTACGGTTCTTTATTTTTAATTCCAGATCGCCCAAGTTGCCAGAACCGCCTTTACCGATTGGCCATTCACCAACGGCGGCACATTCTTCAAATAATAAATAGCAAGGGGTGAATTTGCGTCAGAGAAAAGATCACTTGGAATCACTTCATCGTCCATCAATGTTTTGCGATTAAAAAAAAAACTTGGCAGCGCCGTGTATTAACTGTGTGTCAAATCTGTTTTTCAGTCCCAAGCTTAGGCAGACCCGTTAAGCTTCACACGCCTTCACTCAAAGAGGAAAATCAAATGTCACGTTCGAAGGGTCAACGTAACAAAAGCGAAAAATATATGCTCGCAAAAAATAATGACCAAATGACAAGCAAACCCTAGAAGAGGCATTTTTTCTAAGACACATTGCTCATGTTTGTTTTTATCGGATAAGCTCACTACGTACGAGTGTCTTTCTCGCGTCGTATGATTTTCCCGAATTATTTCCATGCCCGTTTCGTTGATTAGTATACTTACGCAGGCAATTCTCCGACAGCGGACCCACTATGAAATCCCAAGCGGCATACCACACAGAAATCGAATACTCAGTATTTCGTACAAGACTCGCCGCAGCATAGAGAAACACATTTTCATACTCCAATAGGTCCCTCATAGGAACGTGTCAAACCTTTGCGGGAAATTCTTCGAAAACAACTTCCCAAATGACAATCACCCTAATACAATTTCCCGAAAGAATTATTTCCCGAATAGACATTTTCCCGAATTCCTTCGTTTTTCGTTGGGACTCTTTATTCGGGAAATTGTTCGGGGATATTACGATATCTGTGGCCCCTAATTTGGACCACGTGGCCTTCATATCTCGACCGAAACAAACGCTTTTTCAAAAGCAACAAAAGTCGATATTCAAGTTGAAGGGCGCGGAGCCAAAGCGATTCGTGAAAAAAAAAACGAATTGACAATTCGGGGAACTGTCCATTCGAGATATTGTATTCGAGAAACTGTTCATTTTGGAATTTGTTTATTCGGTGAATTGTTCTCGGGGAATTGTGCTTTCGGGAAATTGTATTGAATAAATTGTTTATTCGGGTGATTGTTATCGAGAAATTGTCATTTGGGCAATTGTTTTTCGCGAAACTTTCCGCAAATCCGTTTCAAGGCTGCAACGATATGGAGATCGTTCGGTACGTTGCATGCCAATTATACGCAGATACGTATACGTATATACGTATCAGGGTGTGTCGGGGGAAAAAAAAGCACATCCTGATACATACAAATATGTGTATACGAATACCGAGCTTAAATTTTAAAGGATCTCGTGAGCAACTAACGCTGGCGGAGTGCCTCGGAGGCCGAAGGAAGTAAAGACGAGCTCCACCCGCTGTTCAGGCCCAGCAAGGAACGTGTAGACGCACTGCTGTGATTCACCTTCGGGGTTGATCAAAGACGGTGCGTGGAAGGTTCCGTTTTGCGGGCCATCCGCAATGCTGACGAATTTCTGGTCGCACTCTGGTGAAGGAAAACAAAAACATCGTAAACATTGTGGCGCACAGTCTTTCACGTGATCATTTCGATAAATTATGTTGAAATTTGCATCGTTGGAATGCAACGACATTGTTTTTTGTCGGAGCTACTGTAACGTTTTTTTACTGGGCTACGTCTACCTCGGTGGGTCAAAAAGTGGCATTTTCCAAAAATATTTTCATTCGAGCTTCTGACAGCCGGCCGGGCGAGCGGTAGCAGCACCATACTCCCAACTTTGAGGGGTTAGGCCACAGTAACGGGTATAAAATCATGTGCGAATTTAACAATTTTTTTTCGTATGAAAAAGTGATTCACTCGTAAAATGAATTACACATGTATTTAGTATGAATATCAAGCTGTTGGAAAATACATATTTTTTTTCGATGTACAAAATGGCCGAATACTCGAAACTTCTCGAAACACCTTTTTCCAATTCGCGTGACAAATAATTTCAACAATTTTCACTCGATTTACTTCAAATTTAAAAGTTACGTTCCCAATTGCATTTCGCAGAGAAGCACGTACGGAATTTTTGACTAATCGAAAACTTTTCACTTTATGAGCAGTTTATGAGCAGTTATCACGAAATTTTTCACTGAAAATTCATTTCTTAAGGGGGGATTGTCTTTTTTTTTCGCAAAATTTACCGCTTTTTGGGATTTTTTTTGTGAAGAAAGTATACAACGGAAAACTTGTGAAACTTGGCATATAGTTTTATTGATCTGTTTACTACATACAAAAAATTTTTTAAACAATTTCATGAAAAAATCCGCCTCCCACCCCCCTCGACGCGCGATGGTCCTTTTTTGATGGTGTGCACGATTTCTCAAAAACTATTCAACCGATTGCCTTCAAATTTGGACAGAATGCTCAGCTGACATCCTTTTATCGTTTGATGAAGCAAAAAAGCAATACGTTTAATAGTTTTTTATTTATAACAAAAAATCGATCAATTTTTTTCGAAAAATCGATACTTCAAGTTCAAAACGTCACCAAATCGTCAATTTTTTTTTTCCCCTTCATCGAACGATAGCTACATGTGTCTAAAGTAAAATGCTTTTTGGGTTTTTGTTTCAGGATGAACGTGAAGGCTGTAATCGTGCACACCATCAAAAAAGGACCATCGCGCGTCGAGGGGGGTGGGAGGCGGATTTTTTGATGAAATTGTTTAAAAAATTTTTTGTATGTAGTAAACAGATCAATAAAAATATATGCCAAGTTTCACAAGTTTTCCGTTGTATACTTTCTTCACAAAGAAATTCCCAAAAAGCGGTAAATTTTGCGAAAAAAAAAGAGAATCCCGTCTTAAGGGGCCAGTCCACTTTGAAAATTTCAAAAAATCGAACGCGAGCAAGACTTGAAGAAATCGACGATGATGAGCAATCAGAAGGGATTTTGTACGGTGCAGGAATTGCCGATTGAGTTTAGGTAAGAGTTTTTCATAGTACAAACTTCAAACGCGTTTTTCTCGAAACAACGTTTTCAAAATCTAGCTCCATCGTATCTCTAAAACTAATAAACCGATTCTCTTGAAATTTGAACCACATATTGTAAACATGATTCGCAACAAGATGACCCCCGATGGTTTTAAAATTTCGATTTTTACTCTTTTTTTTGCGAAAAACTGCGAAAAAACGCGTCTTTTTTTTACTTTTTTCGTTTTTCATCCGCCATTTTCTAATTTTTTGATAAAACTTTATATCCGAGGGTCATTTTGTAGCTGGTGTCATACTGAATCTAATGGACTTTGATGTTTTTGTTTCAGACAAGCCGTTGCCGAGTTGTGATGGAGCTACCTAGCCCACCTATTTTTGAGGCGTTACGTTAAACTATGATTTTTGTACTTTAAAATGAATAAAAATGAATAAAAATTATTTTTTCATGTATTTCAAGACTATTTATCAAGCCCAACAACTTTTATATTCATATCTTTTATAAAATCCGCAAAAAAAATCGCGAAAATAGCCTTTTTTCGTGGCTCCAAAGCGGACTGGCCCCTTAAGTTCGAATACCTTCAACTTTTGAAAAAATCAATATTTTTCAAATTCCGTACGTACTTCTCTAGGTATTCTAATGTAGATTGACGAGAATTTTTGTTTTTCGTTCTAGGTAAAAAATTGTGGATGCTAAATGTCACGCCGCGGAGCACCTAAAAAAATATAACAAAAGAAAATATCAGTAGTCGGCTATTTTGTACATCGAAAAATATATATATATATATTTTTTAACAGCTTGATATTCATACTGTGATGTAGACGTGTAATTAATTTAATGAGTGAATCACTTTTTCGTACAAAAAAAAACATTGTTAAATTCGCACATGATTTTATACCCGTTACTGTGGCCTAACCCCTTAAACGCGTTTTTCTCGAAACACTGTTTTCAAAGACGGTGGACATGATATCTCGAGAACCACTTGATGGATTGTTTCCAAATTTAGAGGAGATACGATGAAAAACATGTAAAGGTCGTTGACGATCTCACTTTTCTAAAATCGATCTTTATTTTTTAATAGTTACGTAAAAATGACGACTATTTTCAAAGATTTTGTACGCTCGAGGTTGAATTCGTCGCCAGGTTGTTTAAAAAAATTATTTTGAAAATTGACGATCGTCAACGACTCGTATTTATTGTTAACTTGAATAGCCCTTTTGGTTTTTAGATTTCTGATGGACCGTTTAAGCGGCAGGGTGTCCACTGCTAAACGTCGCGAAAAAAATTTCATCATCTGCCGGCGGCCATGTTTTTATTGTTTTCCTGTATTTTTCTTACAGGCTCAATTTATGTACCTTCGAGTTTAATGGAATTCTTTTTCACCAACTGTTACCCGGAAGGAAAAATCGGAATTTGGCCATTTTTTCGGGTCTCTAGGTAGATGTTGATGGGGCTTGCAATCCGGATATCCGGATATCCGCCAATTTTTTTTAATCCAGATAATGGAGGCAACAAAATGTCGATAGTTCGGATAATACGGATAGTAAAATTTATCAAAAAATTACGATTGGAACATGGAACTAACTATAGGTAAAACAATTATTTCAACATTGTGTGTAGTCAGTAAACGTAGCTAACAAGTCATCTTAATTTGAAACATGTTTTTTCTTTGTTCTTAGTTCTTATCTTGGTATCTTACTTTCGTAAGAAAAAAATTAACCATTCTTGGCTCTCCAAGAATGGTTGATTTTTTAATCTTAGAAGAGAGAAGTTTTATTTATTTTTTTTCGGTGATGATTGTTTTTTTTGTAATTTGATACTTCATGATCTCATTATTACTATGATAATTAGATTAAGTTTCAGAGGACAGAGTTACCCAACTGTTTTCAATTATTCATATTCAATTTTTTTATTTTATGGTAAATAGCATACTATTATGCTCGATCATTTTGTGATATTAAAAAATTATAATGCCGTACATTAGCTATAGTAAAGAGAGAGAAAACTTTGGTTTAATTTTAATAAATACGAATAAAACTACTTTTTACCGGATTCCCTGTTATTTTTCAAAATTATCCGGATAGTGACGTTCACTACTACCCATATTATCCGGACTCGAAAAATAAATGGCTAACGCAATCCCTAGACGTGGCCCCTTAAGATCCTTATCAGAGACCTACAACTTAATTCTTTCGAAAAATATTTTGGACAACGATAAAAATGGAGAAAAAAATCATTTCTGTTGCATTCCAACTCTGCAAACTTCAACAGCATTTCAATAACGAATACATGCGCTATTTTGGCATTGCGCGAAAATAAGAAAAACAAGGGAAACAGAGCTCGCCTGTCGCGAATGTCCCAAAGACTTTTCGAGCCCGTTGCAAGTTCGACTTCCGAATCGACTGTACGTAAAAGGGATTTCGAAAAAAATCCTGTCTGCAAAAAAATCTTGCATACAAAAGGTCTCCATGGTTATTGCCATGTAACTTCCTCCCTCTTTCCCTCCGACACGTGTATACGTGTATTACATAACGGTGTTAATCCTCTCCGTATCGATTGTCTCGTATTCTACATATTCTCGGGTGGGGATCGGAAATTCGAACGATCAATATTCAGAAGGACCGAAATTTCGAATTCAGTAATGACGAACGTTCCAATATTGATAGATCAATCTTATGATAGTCTGTAAAATGGTTCATCGATATTGTGAATACAAAAATCTCTAAGTTGATTTATAGCGAAAACAAATATCAGATTCAACAAAATAATGAGAGATATAATATCGATTCGCCTGTATATATACACCAAACAATTCAAGACGTTAAATCGTTGAATTGTAAATATTACGACAGTTTACAATTTCGAATTCATTAAGGCCTTAGGCCACAGTAACGGGTATAAAATCATGTGTGAATTTAACAATTTTTCTTCGTATGAAAAAGTGATTCACTCATGAAATTAACTACACATCTATTTAGTATGAATATTAAGCTGTTAGGAAGTATATATTTTTTTTTCGATGTACAAAATGGCCGACTACTCGAAACTTCTCAAAACAGCTTTTTCCAATTGGCGTGACAAATAACTTCGACAATTTGCACTCGATTTACTTCAAATTTAAAAGTTATGTTCCTAATTGCATTTCGCAGAGAAGTACGTACGGAATTTCTGATTAATCGAAAACTTTTCATTTTGTGAGCAGTTTATGAGCAGTTTTAACGAAATTTTTCACTGAAAATTCATTTCTTAAGTTCAAATACCTACAACGTGTGAATAAAACAATATTTTTTTAATTCCGTACGTACTTCTCTAGGTATCCTAATGTAGATTGACGAGAATTTTTGTTTTTTGTTCTAGGTAAAAAATTGCGGATGCTAAATGTCACGCCGCGGAGCGCCTAAAAAAGATAACAAATGAAAATATTAGTAGTCGGCCATTTTGTACATCAAAAAAAAAAGTTCTAACAGCTTGATATTCATGCTAAATAGATGTGTAATTAATTTTATGACTGAATCACTTTTTCATACGAAAAAAAATGTTAAATTCGCACACGATCTTATACCCGTTACTGTGGCCTAAGGCCTTAAAGCGAAGGACCAAGAAGTCGATCAGTTAAGGAGAGATATACACCTAGATGGTCGAGGTCGAGGATTTAGAAGCTACGAACATTCCGTCGACCGTAGAAGACCTACACTATGGGCCTGGTATCGATGATTCCATGTAAGTTGACAAATTTAATGATTTATTCATTACCAAATTTTCAAACGCGTTTTTCTCAAAACCACGTTTTTCAAATCGGCACCCAAAATTTCTCGAAAACCAATGAACCGATTGCCTTGAGGTTTTTTGTGGTTATTCTATACACCATTATCTAGTACTTGTGATAGGATTTTTTTTCCGTTACTTAGTTTTTGTTTCATAGGCAAAATAATAACTAATTTTTGGCCCAAAAATCACTATTTATGTTCAAACGTCCGCCGCCATTTTGTCATAAATCGATATTTTCAAAATCGGCTATGACAAGTACTAGATTATAGTATCTAATTTAATAATCTTTTTGTTTTTTTTTTTCAGATTATTTTTGAAGAAACGCCAGTGGGTACCGTATACGCAGATTTTTTTACGACGCTCCAAGGATCATACAATATCCTTGTATATTTTTAATATTTTTAAATAAAGAAAATTAAATATATTTTTGAATGTATATACTTTTAGATAATTAAAACCCCAATCCGAAATTTCAAATAGTTTTCCTTGAAAAAATTCACAAATATGACTTTTTTTCTGGCTCCTAGGTGTATGTCTCCCCTTAAAATTGCGATGAGCCAAAATGGCGAAAACATTGGAATCGAGCAATACTACTTGCGCTTCAGAATGAAGATGGCAGATGGCGTTAGTGGTCGGTCGGGTCCACGGTCTTACATACGGGTCTGACAACGACGGTAGTGGGGGTAGGCACCCTTAGCGGTTTTGTTTTTTATTCCGATTTCTGCCGCTTGGTGCGTGACGACAAGGGGAAGTAGTGGTGCGACGAAGAGAGAGATAGCTCTTCTGTCCTTTTCCCTCCTGAACGCAACGCATGCGCCGTTTGCCATAACTCAATTTACCGTACTGTCGTGTAAACTGCATAATATACGAAACCAATAAAAAAAATGTGTTGATTAAAAAAAAGATGACTACTTTCATCGAAAAAAAACTGAAAACTTTTTGAATACATCAATTCATACCAGCACATATTACTACGATTTACATCCTTTTTTCTCCAATGTCTCACAATACATCGTTCTTCGAAATGTTTTTCGCACACGTACTGAGACTCTTTCAGTCCCGGAATAGCATCGAGCCATTTTTCGTATCGTTCGACGTTTCTGGCCACGCGAAACACGGAGCATTTCTGCTTACAATTTTTGCACCACGTTTTACAATTGCGAACCGCGCAACCCTCAGCCATTTCACATTTTTTTCGCAAACGCTACCAAAAAAAATCCACACTTATGCGTAAAAACACGATGAAAAATGTATCACGGTAAATCGCGTAGAAGCTTCTGGTATATGGTCGCAAATAAAGGTTATTTCGACAATCGCGCCACAAAAACGTACGTAAACACGTTGGGCCCATTCGCCGGTAAGAGGTAAGGGGGAAACTACTTCCCCTTGGTAGTAGCGACGCGTAGCGGCGCCTAGTGAATCGAAAAGTAAAGCCGATAAGCGTGCCTACCCCCACCACGAAAATTTAGCTTCGTTGCAAGACCTGTATGTAAGACCGTGGTCGGGTCAGTCAGCCATGCCATGTTCGCCATTTAGGTATTCGCCATTTCGGACCATCGATCATTTGCGTTCCTAAGATCTACACATTCGAAGTTTGTAGTCTCGATATTTCGCTTTTTGCTATTGACGGTATTACGAATATTATATACTCCCTTTTTTTTTTCTATTTCGGAGATATAAATGTTGTAGATTGTTCGAATCTGTATTTGTATGACTCAAACTGCAGACTATCCGAATATACGTTCTCGAATAAATGAGCTCTCGAATAAATAATCCTTCGGTGTAATAGTTATTCGATTTCGTCATCGGTCAAAGGATAAAACTTCGAATAATTTAACCTTCGTTATTTTGAGAGTTCATAATTCAACGTGTGCTCAACGTGAACGAGCCCGAACATTAAACTCGTTGAGCACGTCGTAGAATAAACGAGCTAATTAGAAGGAAAAAGAAAACGATAAAAGTAGAGCGTAGAAGAGAAAGGAAAAGTAGAACGTACTTGGTGTTCTGGCAGTGGTGATGGGTCCCGGTGGTGGTGGCAGGGTTGGTACGTAGTCTTGCTGTGGCAGTGGTACGTCAATTACCTCGCGGCCTGTTTTGCGAACGGGTTCGGAAAAGATCGGTGATTAAAAGTATCCCGAACAAGATCCACCGCCACCGGGAACACACCATACCACATTAATCATAATTTTATCGTGTACATATATATATACATATATATACACACACACATAATTTTACAACTGCAGTAAAAGTATAAAACTAATACCCTAACGGTGTTTGTGGGTGAGTGTATTGCTGCCGTGTTGAAAAATCTTTTCACGATAGGGACATTTTTTGTCCGGAAGTAAAAAAGAAATATCCTTAAAAATTACATCGATAAAAATTGTATATATAATAATAATAATAATAATAATTACTTTTATGCATAACTATTAAGGTAATTTTTTAAATAAGTGACTTTTCCGAAAAATGAGCCTAAAATAATTTGTTTACTATTTTCTCATTTATTGGGCTATAAATGATTATATTCAGTCGGGGGAAGCTGAAATCCCCCCCCCCCCCCCCCAAGAAAAAGTTGCGGGGTTTTTAAGTTTGTTTTGGTTTGTTTTGGACCCAAACAAACCCAAACACGCCGAAATAACTTGGTAATTATCGACGTAACAAAAAAATGTTTCAGACAAAAGTTGTACGGTGTGAAGGGGATCATCAAATGCGACCAATTTTTTTTTTATTTCGGTGAAGGCGCTGACGCACAGTGAAGGTCACCTTCACTTTTTAAAATGTAATGGTATAATTTTTTTCAATCATCTTGTGGCATCTTGTGGCACCTCAAGCCGCGTAAAAAACATTAGGGGGTCAACGTCATTCAAGGTCATTCAAGGTCGGTGTCGATGATAAAAATCTAAATATCTCGGATCACTACCAAATATTTGGTAGTGATCCGAGATATTTAGATTTGTATTTCATTTTCATAGGTTTCCGATACTGACCTTGAATGACCTTGGACGACTTTGACCCCCTAATGTTTTTTATGCAGCTTGAGGTGCTCCACAAGATGGTTGAAAAATGTACCATTCCATTTAAACAAGTGGAGATGACCTTTTGGACTGATATTTCAACTGTATTAAGGGGCTATACCAGTGTGACACTTTCAAAAAATCGATTTTGTTGCCTTTTTCGATAGTTTATACTTTCAAGAATGTCATTATCATTTATATCATTTATATCAATATCATTTTATCTTGCAAAAATCGATAGTTAAATCTTTAAACGCGTTTTTCTCGAAACGACATTTTTCAAATTTGCTGACATTGTAACTCAAAGAGCAATTATCCGATTGACTTGAAATTTGAACTGAATACTCTTGAATATATTTACTCTACAATGACGTAGGATATTTTTCATTGGATGAAAATTGACGATTTGGCATTGAAAAAAACGACCATTTTATAGGCAAGAAAACAGACTTTTTTTCGTAACTACGCCATTTTGTTAGATTTTGATATTTTTCGAAAATCCTACGTCATTGTACAGGAAATACCTTCCAGTTTAACGACATTTTTTCCTTTTTCGGTTTCAGTGACTCAATCGGCCGGAATCATGTCAGCAGTGGAGGAACTTTTTTTTTGGCGCATCCGAAGGCAGCGCATAAGTCGCTTGGATCTCAATATTTTTCTATGAGAAAATTATGTAATATAGGTCAAATATAGCCAAATATATTCTTAATTTTCCGAAATATTTGATTGAGTACTTTTCTTCCAAAAAATTCCCGAAAATCACCCAAATTTTCAGCGTTCACACTGGTTTAGCCCCTTAAGCGGTCTTCTCACTTTAGACGCTAAAAAAAGGCTACTTTCATGAATTTTTTTGATAGGTTTATATTATAGATATTGATATAAAAGTTGTTACACTTAATGAATATACTTTCGAAATACGTTAAAAAATGTTTGAAATGTATTTATGTAATCCAAACAAACTTTAAACGCGTTTTTCTCGAAACAACGTTTTTCGACGGCTTGTTGATAAAATCTTCGAAACTACTGAACCGATCCTTATGAAATTTTAACCACATATTCTTTACAACTATAGCTATAGCGCATATCAGGGAATTTTTTCAATTTTGATATCCGATAGCGAAAAGTCCCGTTTTTGCGAAAAATGTCCGCCATTTTGTTAGCTTGCATATATATTTTTTTTCATTGGTTTGTTCCTTATGTACACGCTTTTCGCGTTTGTTATCTATTCTTTCCCCTCATTGTGCCCGTTTCTTTCCTCTACTGTTTACTCCTTTTTTTCTCCATCTTCCTCCCTGTTCCGCCCTCTTGCGGCCGCAGCCGAATTCCCCCTCTGTATTATATTCATCATGACATTTCTGTCATGGGTATAGGGAAACTGCGGAAAACCTATACCAATACAGCCGGTCATCGAGTTCGCCCCCCAGTCGTGAACTAGTCTTATTTCGCCGCGAAATGCCGAAGAAAAACATTTCACGCCGAAATGTACCGCGACTGGGATTCGAACCCGGGACCTCCCGGTCCGCTGGTTTAGTGGCGAGCACGCTAACCACTAGACCATCGCACCGGTTTGGTTTTGCATATATCAAAAATCGTATGATATGCGCTATAGCCATTAACATACTGAATCTGAAACCATTTGATTTTTCGTTTCGGATGATCCATCTCCGAGATTTCATCAACAGCACAGAACTACCATTTCTTCAACTACCATTTTCGCTTATAAATAGTGATTTAAATAAAGAATTTTTTTTAATGTTTTTCCGAAAGTGTATTTATTAAGTGTAACAACTTTTATATCAATATCTATAATATGAACTTATCAAAAAAATTCATGAAAATAACCTTCTTTTAGCGTCTAAAGTGAGAAGACCCCTTAAACAGGGGACTATTTAGTGGAAATAGTGGTAGTAGCAGAGAGCGAGAGGTAGGCTAGAGAGTTTGCATTATTGCAGGTTATTATTGTTTATTAATATGGGCCAGTCGATAAAAAAAACACATGAAAATAAGGGAGAATAATGTTACTTACCTGTAGTAGTACGTGGACAGAGTAGCAGGAGGAATACGAAGGCAGGTGAAACGAAACTACTCCCAGAGGCATGCCAGAGTACTGAAGCCATACTGTGTCCTGCAAACAGATTTCCTCTAGAAGAAGCCCGAGCCTGCCGGGGGCCTCGATCTCTTTGCTTCACATTCCATGTTTATATTTTCTATTCTCTTCCATTGTTCCACGAGCTATTTTTCAACGGAATCGTTTCTCTCGGTGGCCGTGCGCACGCGCGCGGGCGACACCATCGGCGCTTCGTCGCGGTAATTTCCGGCGGAAGTTGGAAAAATCGACTTACCATATCGTCAGTGTCTGTTCCAGGTCCAGGAAGAACGAGGCAGACTGATCCGGTCGATCATCTTGAAAATAAATGAGAGCATGTTTCGGAAGAAGAAACCATGATTTGTAATGAGTCGGGGGGGGGGGGGGGGGGGTTGACAACATGGCGGAGCACGAGATAGGAACGGATGAGCAAAATTTGGCGAGAAGGCAAGTATCGAGGATCAGTCAGTTATAACGAAACGACTTCCGCGGACAAGTAACTACTCGCGAGCTGCACGCTCGGCCGACTTAATTCGGAACTATCCACTGTAAGTGATAAGAGTACGGCTTTGATCACCGCGCGTCCTGCGCCTCGCTCGAATAACGGACAGCTTCCGCGATTGTTACCCCGGCAAAACGAATCAACGGGCAACGGAGAAGCGAAAAACGCGAGATCGAAGTGCGAGTCGCGAAAATGCATTTTCGTAACGCCAGAGACGAAATTTTGGGAAAATTAACGTGAAAATCGAGCTTTCGCATGTGCATTATGGAAAAGCGTAGCGTTTGCATTTCTTTTTTCAACTATTGACACGCCGCGGACGCGGAAGATGGATTTTGAGGTTAGGTTCTAAATACCCGAGCTTACTCGTCTGTAAATTTGAGGGCATCATGGTTGTTGCGCATTATTGACTGAGAAATTCCCTCCCCTTTTCAGGTTTTCCACACAGGTTTTACAAATATTACGGGACCATTGGGGTCAAATAAAGAAAACGTTTTTTTAAGATGAAATATATGAAAATGTGCAATATTAAAATAAAATGTGAAAAAAAAACTGAAATTCAAAAAATAATTCAACCTGTAAAGTAAAAAAGAAGTGAAAGCAAATACATAACCTGTTCTTTACTATAAACAGAATTTTTCATGTCGGTGTTAAATAATAACAAATGAATATAAACATTTATCTACAATAATAATTGTGTGGTTGTGTATCGACAAGTCGAATGCAAATGTATAGAGCTTTGGAGTAAATTAGTTTTTGAAATTTTCAAATTTTAAGACTGACATAACTTTTTTTTGTATATAATGAAGAATAATATAAATATTGAAAATATAAGAAAATATTTATTTTTATACTGTTCAGTTTTCTTTTCAAGTCGCTTTCATCTTTCGTAATTCTTGCAAAAAGTAAATTCTGGAGAAATTCCAGAAAATTTCCAAAATTTACATCAGGAAATTATCAAAATGTTAAATATAAAATAAAATTTGAAAAAAAAACTGAAATTCGAAAAATGATTTAAACACTGTAAAGTAAAAAAAAATAGATTGAAAGCAAATACAGAAACAATTTTTTAAATTATAAGCAGACATTTTTGTCAGTGCCAATAAATAAATATATTTCTAAAACTCCCTGATTATTCCAGGAGGAAAGAAATTGCCTGAATTTCACGGTTTTCCTTATGCGTTTTCCAGCTCAACATAACCTCGCAAATTTTTAGCCAGAGTTTTCTCATAGATGGCTAAGTTTTTTTTTCGAAAAATCGAAGCATTGAGCTCCGTGGAATTCACTAACGCAGAGCTTTAGGATTTGTTTTTGCCCTAAATATTGTTCATCTCTGAGAAAATTCCGTTCGAAATTCTCAGCTATCTCTCTCGCACTCATGTCACGAGGTACATCTTCCTTCGCCTTAAGCGAGGCGTTTGTAGTGTCGAGGAGAAAAGAGGGCGTAAATGTTGCTAGAGGTACATCGGGAAACGAAGTTTTCGTTGCAGATACTTTGAATCTCTTGTCAATCGAAAATATTTTCATCTCTCGTTTTGTCGAGAGACAGATAATTTAAGAATACAAGAATGCTACTTCGATGGTGAATCCTCCAATAACAATTGTATCTGTAAGAGGATTATTTTCGTCTAGTGACGCCATTTTGTATTGATACTCGGTAAATATCACAGTCGTGGACGATTATGACCTTAATATTTTGTGTGCACTTCATTCGTGACGAAGAAACAATAACAAGGTAGTCGAGCAGCAAAATTTGATTTTTTTGAAAAGTAACAGTCAAAATCGAGTTTCTGTACGTGCATTGTGGAAAAACATATCCTTTGCATGTCTTCTTGCGAATATTGAGACGTCTCCGACGCGGGAAAAGAATTATTGCATTTTGAGGTTATGTTCTCACTGTCCGAGCTTACTGGCCTGTCAATTTAAGCGGGTCGTTTGTAGTCTCGAGAAAAACGGCCGTAAATGATGCTAGAAGTACACTGAGAAAAGAATTTCTGTTGACGATAATTTTCGTTTTGTTAATTAAAGATGCCTTTATCTCGCGTTTCGTCAAACGAGAGATAAACAATTTAAGAATACGATAATGCTACTTCGATCGAGAATCCTCCGCAATTGCATCTGTACGAGGATTATTTTCGTCCATTGACGCCATTTTATATTTGTGCTCGATAAATATCAGTCGAGGAAGAATATGGCCCTAATTTTTCGCGTGCACTTTATTCGTGTCGAAGAAACAAAAACGAGAGGTCGTCGAGCAGTGAGAGAGGATTGTTTCAAATTGCGATTCCTAGGCGGAATTGTGTGAGAGGGAGAGAAAGAGAACGAGAGAACAAGGGAAGTGTATCCCACTGCGTCGTATCCCAAAGGAGGTGAATTATAGAGTGAGAAAACGTACCACGCCCTCGGCCAACACGTACAACCTCCCACCCCCGCGACTTTTCATTTCCCATCAGTTGCACGGCCCCGCGAGCTCGCGATTTCCTGGCCGACTAAAATAAGCTGGCCATTGCGCGGACTTGTTTCGAGATTAACGAGCCCCCGGACGATTCGTTCCATTTTTAATTACCACGGCAATTTCACGTTTCGAGAGAACAACAAAAAAGACGATAAATGTCCGGGGAAATTCGAGACTTTTACATCGGTCGTCTATCGTCGTTTGGATTAGTTCTGACAGTCCGCGTCCCATTGTGCGGCCTCGCGCCCCCTTCGCCCCAGAAGGAGGGAGAAAAAAGCGAGACTGTAACGTGGCTCTCCCATGTGCGTTTGACAAGCTCTCAATACGCGGTTCTCATTCGGAGCTGACCCGCAGTGGAGGAGCCACCCGCTACGCCCTGCGATGTTGCGCCGAGGGCAGGGAGGGGGGAGAACACGAGGATGAGAAGGACAGGACGAGCGACGTATTAATTCAGCCACGCCCCACACTCGTGCGCGCGCGACCGTCCGTCAAGAGAGAACTGGTCGGGTGTTGTTGTTTTTCCTCGTGGCAAAAGTGTAAAACTACACTGGTACGTACGGGCCGTGGAACTCTGATGGTGGGAATGAAGCTCTTGGCGAAAACGCTTTCAGTAGTTCCTGCGTTGACCGCTCGTGTCGCTACACGAAACGAAGGCCGTCGAGAAGAACAATGCTCGCGCGAAATAAAGATATCCCTTTCACGAACCCGAATATCTAACCATTGTTAGGCTACATCTACCTAGGTGGACCAAAAATGGCATTTTCCGAAAATATTTTTATTCGATAGTATTACCTTTCACCTATATTCTCTGAAAATTTCATTGAAATGTTTCTAAAATTGAATGAGCTACAGCTTCTAACAGTCGGCCGGGTGAGCGGTGGCAGCACCATACTTCTAACTTTAACGGGCTATACCAGTGTGACACTTTTAAAAAATCGATATTTTTTGCCTTTTTCGACAGTTTATACTTTCACGAATATCCTATAAAAAATTCAAGATTTCTCTAATCATTTTGTCTTGTAAAAGTCAAGATAGTTAAGTCTTTAAACGCGTTTTTCTCGAAATAACATTTCGCAAATTTGCTGACATTGTAACTCAAAGAGTAATTATCCGATTGACTTGAAATTTGAACTGAGTACTCTTGAATATATTTACTCTACAATGACGTAGGATATTTTTGATTGGATGAAAATGGACGATTTGGCATTGAAAAAAACGACCATTTTATAGGCAAGAAAACAGACTTTTTTCATAACTACGCCATTTTGTTAGATTTTGATATATTTCGAGAATCCTGCGTCATTGTACAGGAAATACCTTCCAGTTTAACGACATTTTTTCCTTTTCCGGTTTCAGCTACTCAATCGGCCGGAATCATGTCAGCAGTGGAGGAACTTTTTTTTTGGCGCCTCCGAAGGCAGCGCATTAGTCGCTTGGATCTCAATATTTCTCTATGAACAAATTATGTAATATAGGTCAAATGTAGCCAAATATATTTTCAAATTTCCGAAACATACAATTGAGTACTCTTGTTCCAAAAACATTCCCGAACATCACCCAAATTTTCAGCGTTCACACTGGTATAGCCCCTTAAACGTATTTTCTCGAAACACTGTTTTCGAAGTCGGTGGACATGATATCCCGAGAACCCCTTGATGGATTGTTTCCAAATTTACAGGAGATACGGTGAGAAGAATTTCAAGGTCGTTGACGATCTCACTTTTCTTAAATCGATCTTCATTTTTTAATAATTACGTAAAAATGACGACTTTTTTCATAGATTTTTTATGCTCGAGTTCCAATTCGTCGCTACGTTGTTTAAAAAAATGATTTTGAAAATCGACGATCGTCAACGACTCGTATTTATTGTTAACTTGAATAAGCCGTTTGGTTTTTCGATTTCAGATGGACCGTTTAAGCTGGAGAGTGTCCACCGCCAAACGTCGGGAAAAAAATGTCTTTTGTTGTTTTTTGTTGTTTTTCTGTATTTTTTGTATCATTTCTTTTAAAGGCTCTCAATATATATACCTTTGGGTTAAAGAAATGCGTTTCTTTTTCACCAACCGTTTCTCAGATTTTTTCTCGAAATTCGGCTATATTTTGCGGGTCTCTAGGTCGATGCTGTCCCTTAACTGATTTTCATCTATGATCAAGTAAAAATACATCTCACAAGGAACATCACTTAAGTGTCTGCCTTCTATTTTGTTGAAACTCATATATGTGATAAAGCATTGAACCCTATTAGACACGGATTTTCGTCTCGCAATATCTCTCTTCCGAAACGTCTCTATTCCATTCGTAATACTGCATTAACTAAATCGGCCATGAATGAAACAAGTGCAACGCAGAGACTCTTGGAATAGAGACGTTTCGGAAGAGAGATATTGTCAGATGAAATTTTCGGAATAAAGATGTTTTGGATGTCACATGAGATTTTAAAGAATACAGATATTCAAGAATAGAAAAGTTTCGGATACGAAAGATTGTGGTATGGAGATATTTGAGGGCAGTAATATTTCAGAACTGAATTATTGTGGCATTGTGATCTTTACGAGTAGAGACGTTTCGGCAGAGAAATGTTTTAGACATGAGATATTTTGTTAATTACAGCGAAAAGAAATATTAAAATTGCGTATTTTTGTGAAGGAATTCCGAGACGACATAAAAAAACGCAATTTCCGGTCGCTACAAAAGTGTATATAATAGTGGGAATCCGTCAGATTCTTAAAAATAATCAGATTTACATACTTAACACTTGTAGTAATCCAGTGCTCTCAGAAAAAATGACGCTTATTGGCCTAATTTTTATGTAATATCAAGTTTAATTTGAACTTCCGGTATTGGATTTATTACCACTTGCTACGATAAAGAGACGTGATAGCAAGGCAACAGCTGACTGTTGTCCTAACCTCATCTCACTCATTCGAATTTCCACACACATTTCATTTTTAACCGACATATTTCGCCGACACAAATTTTCCACGCTTTTTACCAGTCGTCGACCGAATACAATGCTTCATATTTCCGGCACCTGACATTGTTTTGACAGATCGACGTTGAAAAGCATGGAGGTTAAACTCCCCTGGTTGAGTTAAAAGAGACGGAGATAGAACCAACATTGCCAAATATCAAATTATTGTTTTTTCTCAAGATCAAAATTGCTGGTACTCACTCTCTCGTAGAGATTTTTGAAATGCTTGTATATAGTTAAAAATTAATACCGACAATAAAATACTGCAGATAGATTTCCAATTTAATTTTTCTAAGCCCAAAAAATTCTGAAAATTACTGAATTGGTTTGCGCTAAATGAAATATTATGACGTTGAAGTTTGCAACGATATTTGTTTTCGTTTTTCATTTCTTTGATTTTATCATTATCCAAAGTCCAATTTGAGGGCGTAAATTTCTAATAAGGATACGTAGAAACGTGTAAGCGATTTACGCAGCCTGAATCGGCGAAATTTTTTTGGGTAATTGGAGAGAATTAATTTTCTTTACATTCCAACGATGCAAACTTCAACGTCATGATATATTTGAGTTTTTAAAATAAAAAAATACGACTTTTTAGTGGATAGTTTTGCAGTCTAGGGTAAATATTGTTTATCAATATTTTTCAATTTAAAAAACTTGACATGACTGTGTATCAATTGCGAGTAAAATCCCGACCACGTCATCCCAATACTCACGTCAGGATTTTTTTTCCAAAATCGACCTTTTTATACGTTGAAGTTTGCATTGTTGCAATGCAACGTAATTTTTTTCTCCATTTTTATCGCTATCACAAATCATTCTTGATAGATTCGGACTGTAGGTCTCTAATGAGGATCTCGAACAGTTTCCCGTAGCTTTCTTAAGAGGGAATGACACCTCATCGCGGTCGGTATGGTAGAACAATTATAGATTCCCAAAAATCTCTGAAACGGCTCTTCAGATCCCGTCGAAACTTTGCCAAACGACATCAAATAGATAGACGAACAGCTGTCTTCCCCTCAAATTTTCTGAATTTGAGAAAAAAAATGTAGATTGGCTTATGATAAGCCAATCTAGTTTTTTTTTCTCAATTTCAGAAAATTTGAGGGGAAGACAGCTATTCGTCTATCTATTTGACGTCGTTTGGCAAAGTTTCGACGGGATCTGAAGAGCCGTTTCACAGATTTTTGGGAATCTATAATTGTTCTACCATACCGACCGCGATGAGGTGTCATTCCCTCTTAAGGGGTAAAGCTACTGTAGAAATTTCAAAAAAACGATTTTTTTATTTTCTTGAAAGATGACTGCATATCTTAAAAATAACATACTCAAAGAATTAAGGTGGGAAAAATGTCTAAATACTTCGATTTCGATTTTCGGCGCAACCCCTCTCAGTCCGATGCAACCCGTACCGAAAACTTTAAACGCGTTTTTCTCGAAACTACATTTTTCAAGTCGGCCGGACTCATAACTCGAACAAATCTTGACCGATTGACTTGAAATTTTAACTGTATATTCACAATTACATTCTGCATAGAAGTACGTAGGATTTTCTCGATATATTCCATAGTTTTTTCTTTTAAACAATTTTGGAACGATGTTTTTTTGAGAATTTTGAACTTTCATTTTAAAAAACGCGCTGTTTTTGCAAAAATCGATATATCAAAAAAATCCTACTTACTTCTGTAGCTATTCATATGTATAATCGATAAAAAAATTAATTCACTGTAAATTAAAAATTGCAAGTGCCGTTGGTCCGGCCGCGCGCCTATGAAAACAGGCTTCGTCGAAGGAAGGCTGTGCAGCCGCCATTTTGTTTTATATTACTTTGAAAAAAATAGTTTATACAGATTACGATATGTACAATAAAGGACCTTTTTCAGAATTTTGAATTATTCCATTGTCCCACCAAAAAAAAATCGCAAAATATACTTCTTTTTTCCCCCGCTACAGTGGCCGTACCCCTTAAGCGAAAAAAGCCGATAAGAGAAAAGTTATTTTCGTTGCGTTCCGACCATGCAAACTTCAATATCATGTTTTTTGGGCTCGAAGCTTGATCCCACTGGATGATATTGAAGTTTGCATTGTTGGAAAGCATCGAAACTTTTTGTTTCTCATTGCAATTTTTTCGCTGGCCGATAAAAGCTTGGCAAACTTTTTTTGAGGCCCTCAGTAGAGAGATACAATCAAAATCTATCGAAAAACCGTTTTGGATAACAATAAAAATGGTGAAAAAGAGAAAAAAAGAATTTCCGTTACATTCCAACGATGCAAACTTCAACAGCATCCCACCCGTTGCTAGAGAGCCAATTTGAAAAGCGCGCCGAAAATTCAACCATGATTGTAATGCATTATTGACTCGGAAATTGCCTGACTTCCAGGTTTTCCACACAGATTTTGCAAATGTTCCAGGGAGATTGGGATCAAATAAAGGACATCATTTTTTTAAGATCAAATATATGAAAATGTTAAATGTTAAAATAAGAATTTAAAAAAAGGTCCAAAAATACATCAAAAGCAAATAACATAACCTGTTCTTTATTATAAACAGAAATGTTTAAGTCGGTGCCAATAAATAAAAAATAAATATAAACACTTATCTACGGTGATAATTGTGTGGTTGTGTATCGACAGATCGAATGCTAATTTATAGAGCTTTGGGGTGAATTAGTTTTTAGTATTTGAAATTTTAAATGTTTGGCACTAATAACTTTTTTTTCTATATAATGAAGAATGATATTAATATTAAAAATATACAAAAATATTTATTTCTATACTCTCGAGTTTTTTTTTTTCGAGTCGGTTTCATTTTTCGTAATTCTTGGAAAGAGTAAATTCCGGAAAAATTGCCTGAGTTTTCACGTTCGCGGTTTTCCATATCGTCGTTGATATTGCAAAACGTTTCATGTCTCTTTTGACCATTATGTTTGAAATTTTAGTTCTGAACGCATCCGTAAAACGTTCTATGCCAATAACCAATCAGAAAGCTTCATTCAGCTGATGCAATACGTCACGTGACCGCAAGCCGTAACTTTTCGATATTGCAATAAGTTTTCGGCTCTCTTGTGAAGTCGTCCGAAAATCCCATAGAACGAATTGCAATATCAACGACGATATGCGCAACAGCAATGCCAACTCAAGGTTGAAAACCCATCTTTTCGAGCGTTCTAGAATAAAGGCAGGAATTTAGAGAAATAAGAAACAGACTGTCCAAAGTCGTAACGACAGACGACGAATTCGCGAGAAGCGCCAAATTTTCTCCGAGACGCTCGAAACTTCGGGCACGGCGCTATCATTTCTTTTTTCCGTAACGTCACTCGTCCCGGAGGGAAGAGAAAATTGGATCTCGGCGACTGTCTTTCGTCGCGTGCCGCGCGTCTCTCGCGCTCTCCGCAGAAAAAGGAAGGTTAGGGAGGGTGACGGTCGACCCGATGAGAGGACGTTTCTCGTTGGATTTATACGGGCCGCCGCGAGAGCGTGCGAGAGATATATAAGCCGCGAAAAAATAGGAATACGAGGAGCGAAGGAGAGAACCGCGCCCATGTGCGCTCGCAGCTGCAAACGAGTGGATCGCTCGCTCGGCGATATGGTCAATAGTTTTCGACGCTTTGCGGGTGTACGGCGTTTATCTCCTCCCGTGGTGGAAGAAGATCGCGAGGTAGGGGAGGGGACGCTCCTTCGAGATATCGCAACTTCCGGACGCCCCCCCCCCCCCTGTAACGCCCATCGGGAATTCAATTTCACGGGATAACGATTGTATTTCGATTCCTCAATATTTCCGTTCTCAACCTCCTCCGTAATTGTCTCCTGTAGCAATTACGTTCGCGAAACGCCGCGAAGTACGCGAATTTTTCTGTGAAGTTTGCATCGTTGGAACGCAACGATATTTCTTTCAATTTCATTATTTCTATCGTTTTCCAAAGCCTCTTAAGGGGTTAGGTCACAGTAATGGGTATAAAGTCATGTGCGAATTTAACAATTTTTTTCGTATGAAAAAGTGATTCACTCATAAAATTAATTACACATCTATTTAGAATGAATATCAAGCTGTTAGAAAAATATATATATATGTATATTGTTTTTGACGTACAAAATGGCCGACTACTCGAAACTTCTCGAAACAGCTTCCAATTGGCGTGACAAATAACTTCAACAATTTTCACTCGATTTACCTCAAATTCAAAAGTTATGTTCCTAATTGCATTTCGCAGAGAAGTACGTACGGAATTTCTGATCAATGAAAAATTTTCATTTTATGAACAGTTTACGAGCAGTTATAACGAAATTTTTCACTGAAAATTCATTTCTTAAGTTCAAATACCGACAACTTTTGAATGAAACAATATTTTTAAAATTCCGTACGTACTTCTCTAGGTATTCTAATGTAGATTAACGAGAATTTTTGTTTTTTGTTGTAGGTAAGAAATTGTGGATGCTAAATGTCACGCCGCGGAGCGCCTAAAAAAAGATAACGAAAGAAAATATTAGTAGTCGGCCATTTTGTACATCGAAAAAATATATATATATATATGGTCTAACAGCTTGATATTCATACTAAATAGATGTGTAATTAATTCTATGAGTGAATCACTTTTTCATACGAAAAAAATGGTTAAATTCGCACATGACTTTATACCCGTTACTATGGCCTAAGGCCTTAATTAATGGGCTCCCTAGGAGCCCGAAAAAATGGCAAAATTTCGAGAAAAAGAATCTGGGAGATGGTGGGTGAAATAGAAACGTATTTTTTTAACCCAAAGGTAGAGGGAAGTCTCCCAGTGGCGGGCATCTAAGATTTTCCGACAAAAAAAGAGATGTAACTTACTCTATGAAATAACTACGCCAACGAAGTTTAAAACCAATATAAATGGGCAAAATGCAACCTCTGCAAAACATACTTAAAAACTTGAACCAAACTTTGGTAAAACGTTGCGATTTGCCGAGATAGTACGAGTGTCCGACGCTAGATGCCGTCCGGCGTTACGGGACTTCCCCCTACGTGTTAGGGGTAAGAGTTTTAAAGGATTTACAATAGAGGGCGTTACTAGTATCAAATCACATCGGATCGTAACCTAACCAACTTCATGTTGAAGCGTCATCATTAGGTTTTAGTTTTCAGTACGTCTCATTGTGTCGGAATGTGAATAACATAGTTTCTTTGAATTCCAAATCTGTCGACTTTTATGCCAACGAAACGCAATTTGCGGGCAGCTTTACTTTTCTGATTCCATTTGGAAAAGAAGCAACTGAAGGTTATCGATTGCTGTGCGAGACTTATGTCGACCATGCTCTATCAATCTCAACTTGCGAGCACTGGTTTAGACGGTTCAAAAGTGGTGATTTTGACACGCAGGATAAGGAATCCAAACAAACATTTGATGACGCAGAATTGAAGGCATTATTGAACGAAGACTCGTGTCAAACGCAAGAAGAACTTGCAGAATTGTCAGGAGCGACTTTTGCCATTTCAGCCCAATAAAGCATTAATTTTCACAAAAAATCCTTTAAAACTTACTTGTACCCCTGATACATTGAGAGCCTTTGAAAAAAAATCACCAAAAAATACGGAAAAACAAGCAAAACACTGCCGCCCGCAGACGATGAAATTTTTTACGCGACATTCGGCGGTGGACACTCTCCAGCTCAAACGGTCCATCCGAAATCTATAAACCAAACGGGTTATTTAAGTTAACAAAGGATACGAGTCGTTGACGATCGTCAATTATAAACATAATTTTTTTTGACAACGTGGCGACGAATTGAAACTCGAGTATACAAAATCAATGAAAAAAGTCGTAATATTTACATAACTAAAAAAAAATGAAGATCCATTTGAAAAAAGTCAGATCGTCAACGACCTTTAAATATTTCTTATCGTATCTCCTGTAAATTTGGAAACAATCCATCAAGTGGTCCTCGTGATATCATGTCCACTGACTTTGAAAACAGCGTTTCGAGAAAAACGTGTTTAAGGGGCTAGGCCACAGTAACGGGTATAACAGCATGTGCGAATTTAACAATTTTTTTTCGTATGAAAAAGTGATTCACTCAAAATGAATTACACATCTATTCAGTATGAATATCAAGCTGTTAGAAAATATATTTTTTTTATGTACAAAATGGCCGACTACTCGAAACTTCTCGAAACAGCTTTTTTCCAATTGGCGTGATAAATAACTTCAACAATTTTCACTCGTTTCACTTCAAATTCAAAAGTCATGTTCCTAATTGCATTTCGCAGAGAAGTACGTACGGAATTTCCGATTAATCGAAAACTTTTCATTTTATGAGCAGTTATAACGAATTTTTTCACTGAAAATTAATTTCTTAAGTTCAAATACCTAGGACTTTTGAATAAAACAATAGTTTTTGAATTCCGTGAGTACTTCTGTAGATATTCTCATTTAGATTGACGAGAATTTTTGTTTTTTGTTCTAGGTAAAAAATTGTGGATGCTAAATGTCACGCCACGGAGCTGTTAGATAACAAGAGAAAATATTAGTAGTCGGCCATTTTGTACATCGAAAAAAAAAAAATTTCCAACAGCTTGATATCCATACTAAATAAATGTGTAATTAATTTTATGAGTGAATCACTTTTTCATACGAAGAAAATTGTCAAATTCGCACATGATTTTATACCCGTTTCTGTGGCCCAAGGCCTTGAAGTTTGATGTATGGCGCTGCTACTGAACGCCCGGCCGACTGTCGGAAGCTGTAGCGCATCCAATTTCAGGAATATTCCAATGAAATTATCAGGAAATATAGCTAAAAGGTGATACTATCGAATAAAAATATTTTTGGAAAATGGAATTTTCCGACCCACCTAGGTAAATGTAACTCGGTAAAAAAAACTTATTTTTTTGGATCCGGCAAAAAAAATCTTCCGATTCCTACGATGCACACTTCAACGTCATTTATTCATACTATCGAATAGGTCGATCGAATAGAATCGATAGGTGATACTATCGAATAAAAATATTTGTAGAAATTTGTTGGCCCACCTAGGTAGACGTAGCCCGTTAATTATTGAGTTTGTTACAGCCGTACAGGGTCTTCCCCTTTTAACGAGGCCCCAATCCGCCTCAACTTCTTTCAAACCTCTCATTCCACCACTACCCCCCTCCTTATATCATCCCCCCCGTCTACCGCCAATTCCACACCCCCCACTGCGGCCACAGCCGACTTCCCCCTCTGTATCGTATTCACCATGGCATATCTGTCATGGGTATAGGGAAACTGCGGAAAACCTGTACCAATACAGCCGGTCATCAATTCGCCCCCCAGACGTGTAACTAGTCTTATTTCGCTGCGAAATGCCGAAGAAAAACATTTCACGACGAAATGTACGACGCGTCTGGGTTTCGAACCCGGGACCTCCCGGTCCGCAGGTTTAGTGGCAAGCACGCTAACCACTAGACCATCGCACCGGTTCGTAGCCCGTTAAAATTAAAAATGTTTGTAGGCTCGTCGGACTGATTTTTTCGCGTCACGAGACGAGACGAATGACACACGCTAGGGGCAATGTGAATTGTTAGCGTCGCGAATTTCGCGAGACGACGCATGTACGTGTGTATAAAAAATCGAGAGCTCTCCATCTATTGAATAACGTATGACAAACGTTTCAAAACACATAATAATTTTCAATACCCCATTCTCTTGCATGCTGCAAAAACTGTACATTTCTTCGTATATATAGGTGGTAATTTTCTAACTCGAATACATAGAAAAGTTCAAGCGATTTCCGCAGCCTAAAAAAGGCTAAAAACTGTTGAGCAGTTAAAAACAATTTATTTTCGTAGCATTCCACCGATGCAAACTTCAACGTCATATTTTTTTGCTTCTCTTCTACTCCCATCATCCATCAGCGCAGTTCTCTTTGTTGAATAGTTGGATCATCACTGAAGCGAAGGGTTTTCTTCCGCTCCGGCATGTATTCGATGGTCGAGCGGAAGCTCTGACTGAAAACGATTTTTGTAGTGTCTTCGATGAGCGCATAGATCGCTGCGATCACGGAAGCTTCGGGACGCGCGTGCGTACTGTAATTGTGGAACGGATAAGCGTCCCCTAACCTTCCCAACTTATGTTTACGCTTTTTTTTCGTCACCAGTGTTACGTTCATGGAGCCTAGATACCAGGAGGTTCAGCGGCAATGCAAAGGCGCTGAAAAAAGCGTCCCCGAAAATGTCCCGAAGTGATGGCGCTGGGGTGCAGCGGCACCTACATATATAGTAATATATTGGTCAACGAGGTGATAGTGATCGGATGAGTTTCTAACCTCACGACAGACTGATCGTGACATCAAACGTCGAAATATCCGCCGATTCATAATTTCCTCATGGCGGTTCGGAAAAAAACGCAAAAGCGAGAAAATATCTCAAACTCAAACTCAAAATGGCGGCGATACAGCCCATCTAGAAAACCGTGTTTTTTTTACATATAGCTTCACGGGAGAACGGTTTTCTCGTAAAATATAAGACCTGAAACAAAAACCAAAAAAATTATAATTTATATATTATTAGCTATGAGACTACCTATAAATTTGCTTTCAAATTTTGCAAAAACAGCGCACTTTGTAGTGCGCTATTAATAATATCGATTTTAAGAAAATAAATCGATTTTTTGCCAAAAAAAGCAGTAAATTGTTTATAAAAAGAAGTTTACATTTAATCAAAAAACGGCTATGTACCCCCATAAAGAATATAATTGTGAAGCTGCTAGCAAAATTTCAAATCGATGCATGCAAAGGTGGTCGAGTAATCCGTCTTCCGAGATCGAAAAAAGTGGTTTCGAGAAAAACGCATTTAAAGTAGTACGAGCAACTCAGCGCGCTCCAAGGCGCTGCGGCTAAATCGATAATTGAACCTTTAAATAAAAAAAATTGCTACATGACCAATTGCATATTTTTTTTATGACACCAAAGTATTTTTAGGAAAGAAAACGTCTTTCCAAAATCCTAGAGTGGTGTTATCCCTTTTAACACTAATGAGGGTTAGGTACATCATCTGTGATCTGTCTTAGATCGCACCCATGTTTAGCGTATATCTATATACATATGGGTGCCGGAGCACCCCAGCGCCATCATTTCTTGTTCTCGTTTTGGGGACGAGTTGAAAGGCCTCGCTGAACCTCCTGGTATCTAGGCTCCATGGTTACGTTATTTACTTTTTGTGAGTTTAATTTCGCGCGACCGTTGACGGTTCTTCTCTACGACCTTCAGTTCGTGTAGCGACACGAGCGGTCCACGCAGCAACTACTGAAAACGTTTTTCCTAAGAGCTTCCCCCCCCCCCCCTATATGGGAGTTTCCAGAGCCGTATGTACAACCGCGCTGAACACGTTGGTCATCGCAACGTTACTTCTTCTCGTGACGTGTAACGTGTGGAATAAGATAAAGCGAGAGAGGCGGCGGCGGTAAGAGAAAGACGCGCAGATAGCGCGTTAACCTCCGACGTGAAGGGGTGCGCGCGCGCACACGGTACAAAGCTTCGATCTAATCATACGCTACGGAGCAACGGAAACGTGGGTGTAACTGGAGAAATACAGAAACGATGCTCGCGACGAATTATCCCGAAAATACTGTAATTTATTGTCAAACGAGGATATTCGAGGCGAATATTTAACGGGATGGTGGCAAGTTCTTAGACTCGCATTCGCACCCAACCAGCAGGCCGTTCGAACAACTAGGCAAACAGGAACCTTCTAATATCCGGCGGTTCCGAGGCAGGCGATGAAAAAAATAAATCGCATTCCTCAAGCTTTCGAAAAAATGTAGTTTTGGTAATTCTCAAAATATCGCGATTTCGGAATATTTGAAAATCCTTTTGGCATTCCGGATGATTCGGGTATCGAAATTTTCAAAATTCGGACTATTGACCAAGTTTACAAAACACAATTTCCGAAATTTTCAAATTCAAAAGTTCCCAAAACTCACTGAATCTTTAAATTTTGCGACAAACAGGAACATATTGTGAAAAAGTTGAAAACCTCAAGATTTGAACAAAAAACGTACAATTTTGGTAATTTTCAAAATATCGCTATTTCGAAATGTTCGAAAATCCTCTTGGCGTTCAGGATAATTGGGAACATTTCGAAATTTTCGAAATTCGGGTTTTTGAGCAAATTTACAAAACAACAAAATTCCCGAAATTTTCAAAATTTTGCAAAATCCGAAAATTTCCACGCTCGCCAAATTCAGAAATGGCCACGTCAAGCTAAAAACTCTAAAAGTTCTAAAAACTCTAAAAAAAACCTAATCCCAAAATTCCTTGATGTTCCAAAACCTTCGAATCGCGAGTGTTTGAAAATTGTAGATGGAGGGGCCTCGCCCTAGACACGCGCTACGCGAAATTCGCCAGACGATTATTCCGAAGAGTCTAACAGTTGTGTGTCTGAAACAGCGTCGAAAGAATGTTGCAACCTACCATTGAAGAATTCGATGCATCGTCCCTGTGGCGAATATGACGACTGTCACGACGGCGTTCACCGCACAGCGGGAAAGCGAATACAAAATAAAACGAAACGCCGCGTGTAAAATGTGCGCGCGATGAGCGAGCCGAGATAACGAAGATGGATGAAGAAAAAAACGAAATAGAAGCAGCACAGATTTGAAAAATTCTCGTTACCGCGAAGCACGCCCGAGTCTTCAGACACGAAAAAATATCAAAGCCGCGGCTTTCCGACGAGGAAAAAAAAACACGCGTACCGCGCGTATACCAAAAACAGAGAAAGTGAAAAAAAAGTGCGTGCACTGTTTTACGGGCGTCTTGGCATCGCGCAAAGGGCAAAACACGCACACGCGCACGGTCGTTCGCACGCAGGGTCCGCGATAAAGCGGATGGTTCAGCCTGTTCGCGCAGTCGATCACCGTTTTTCCCCCTTATTTTTATATCTTCCTCTTATTCCTCGATACTCGGTATATCTTGGCGTCGAAACGAGGGTCGTAGCGGCCACGGTTTATACGAATGTCGCTGGCAGCTCTTCTTTTTGTTTTCGTTTATTTTTTAGCAAGCAGCAGCGAGGATGCGGAGCCACCGCCTCCCGGCACCCTCTAACTAGAGCATCCTCTGCTGAGGATTAACACTGGCACAGCGCACAACACTGGACTTCGCGATCTTCGGTCCGATCATTTTGCAGGGAGGGCTTTGTTCGTTGAACTCGATAAGGCGCGAAGAATCGCTTCTGTGGACCATATCAGCGTGTCCACCGAAACTACAGCCTCGCCCGCGAAGCAGCAGCGGCACGACACGCCACAAAAGAATTTTCTTCTTTCTCTACTCGCCTCCTTCCTTCTCGTGTATTACACGCGCGCACACACACACACACACACACATATATATAAATACATATATATAAATATACAAATTTGGGGGTAAATATATGTATATATGTATATGTGTGTATGTGTAAGAGCTTGACGTTAAAAGACGTTACGAGTATATCCGCGAATCGCCGCGAACATTCCTACAACGTCGCGATTACTTTCTCGCGCGAGCTTCGACTCGGCTCTCTCCACTGACTCCTCCCGACACACGCATCCCCCCACCTTTCTTTTGACACGCTCAAAGTATCCCAGTAACTCTGTGATTTACCCCCTTCGGGTATCTCGCCCTCTAACGCTCGTGCCAACACGCCCCTACCGACGAAGTTCGCAGTCGCCGTCCAGAGGTCGCACCGACAAGAGCCGCCACCCTTGTGCGCGAACGGGGGTTAATACTTCGTACACGGCTGTGTATATATTTGTATACACGTGTGTTAGATGCTATCGATCGTTACGGCGCAAGCGCCAACTACGGAAGCGAGCGCGATAACGCCGATATCGTTTTTTTTCCTTCTTCTCATTCTCAACAGCATTTCTACCCAACCCTTGTTCGAGCTTGCCGCACTAATATCCAATTCCACTATCTATCATTCGCCTTGCCTCGGAGATACATCGCGCGATGCGGAAGAATAACCTTCGGACTTTTGTTTTATCGGGGTGGAAGCGAACGAAACGGTTCTCGGGCCGCGACGGCAATATTTGGAACGATTTTAGGCACAATCACGCGTTGGAGCGATAGGAAAATATGCGCGGAATGTCAATAGGCTTATTTATGCGACTGTTCGAATTCCGGTTTCCGGATGGATGAACATTTGAGTGAGGTTATTGGGGTGCTGCCACTAGTAAAATTAATTGACAATTTTGTAGTGTCTAGGAATGGTAGTAGTCAATTATTACTGGTATTGATTGAACGAGGGATTTTTTTTGATAATGTCAGGATTTCGAAGCTTATTCTTCAATACACCGCGCGTATCTTTTATGCCGAGACAGACATTTGTTTTGCGCTGCGAACCCTCATTTGAGGTAAAGTAGGAATCGTAATTCGCGTTCGGTCGAGCGCGATGTAAGAACTCTATCGAACCCCAACAGATGTCGATACCGGGGATTTGGGGGGGGGGGACGTCGGTAACGTCGTTAGCTTATGTGCCGACAATGCTATAGAAGATTACAGGATACCTTCTAAGTCAAGATGAGAAAGGACGCAAACCTATATGCTGTTCTTCATATATATTTGTGGTTTTCCTCGATTAATTATAAAACTTCAATATATTCTTGTTTACTGGAATCCTTTTTCAGTTGGGTTCCTGGATGCGATTAATTTTTTCATTCCAACGAATGATAGTTTCGAAATGCGGCCTCTTTCTTCTCAGGTCCTCATTTTTTGGAGATTCTGGATAGGACGACGAATTCGGCAATAAACTGGCGATCGGAATTTCATGGATTATTAGACTCGTAGATGAGAAGTTCGTGTTTTTCGTCAAGATTTTAGCAAAATGCAGTAGCATACGATGTCCGAAGTCGATATCCAGTGAGAATATAACTTTTCTAGAAACTTTCCGGAAGGCCTGATCTCTCATTGGACATCGCCCGTAGCGAATCGCGTCCAATGTCAGGGGCCGCTCGATCCTTATCCACGGTCTTATGGCCTCTGCACACTGCGCGCGGTTTGCGATGAGAGATACGCGATATCCATTTGGAGCTCAGGTATTTCAGGAACCCCTTGGGAAAGTGAAGCTACCATTGGATATCGCCGATATCGCCCATCGCTCGTCGCAAATCGCGCGCAGTGTGCAGAGGCCATTACATACAGGTCTTGAAACGAAGGCAAATTTCCGCGGCGGCGGTGGACGCATGGTACCTTTTTAAGGCGCCGCTGTCGCGGGGTGTCCTTTCCCTGACTCATCAACCTG
Source organism: Ophion ellenae (assembly GCA_963210295.1). Lineage (NCBI taxonomy): Eukaryota > Metazoa > Arthropoda > Insecta > Hymenoptera > Ichneumonidae > Ophion > Ophion ellenae. The sequence goes on from OY723395.1 coordinate 24,355,472, forward strand.
ACGCGTCATTTAGCAATCACGGACGCGGCAGATGGATGGTTTTTTCTAACTATCCAAAATTGCATTATCAACATTATTCACAAAGTCATAATACATTTTTCATAATTAAACAAAAATTGAAGAACTTTGTAAAAATTGTCATCCCAATTGTTACATTAAACTAATTAGACGAAGTAGATCGCAAACAAACAATCTTAGCGCACGATAGGTGTTTTTTTGAGAAGCGTCAACAATTAGCCGCGATGACAGTCAGTTTCACCCTGTGCACTGGCTGTATTACTATATTTTTTCTACACTAACAACTCGAACGACGCCTACAGGCCATATTTGACACCATGTTTTGGAAACGAATTTACGGACGTTTCTTATACCGTCTCACCATACGAAGATTGGACTCCTTCTCTATAGTCTCCTTAGTTTCAGTCCTATATGCAAGATCGTACGTTCGACGTCGTTGTTTTCCTTCATCGTTACCCATTCTGATTCACGTTATAAAATAAAACGTTTTAAAAAACATAAAATATTACTATTCGTAAAACATTGTAATTACTTACGCAAAAAGGAATCGTAATACGTGATAATGGGCTCCAACAAACGCCACAAGACGGAGAAAACACGAGAGGCGAAGAAGAAGCGTCAGCATAGAAGTAGATCGCGTTCGAATTCACCGGAACGAGAAAAAAGTGATAAACACAGACATCACAAAAAGCACAAGAGGAAAGAACGCAAGGATTACGATAGCGACGGTATGAAGAATTTCGTTTTCTTTTTTTAATTCAACAATTCAAAAATCCTCTAACCTCAAAAAACAAGTTGAAATCAACTCGATCCTCAGTGCACTGCCATTTTGTTCCGAATCCCAATAATCGAAGGTGCGTTTTCACAATTTCTACGATTGTTTTGCACTTGGTTTTCCAGTCGAAATAGTGAGCGCGCCTCCTCCTCCAAAGATATCCAGGGGCGCGCATCTCTCGCCTCCGTCGCCGCCAGAGATATCGAGGACCCACAGAGAAGACGCGTCTCCCCCGAAAGGAGGTTCGTCCCAGGCGTCTCTGTCGATAGAAGAGACCAATCGACTCAGAGCAAAATTGGGGCTGAAGCCGCTCGAAGTCGAGGCAGTCGCGTCGAAAGACGACGCCAACAAACTCAAGGACGATCTGGGAGAGTTTTACCACAAGCCGGCGGCGAACACGAGCGATATTTTGAAGACTCAGAAAATCAAGGAGAGGCTCAGTGTTCAGAAGCAAAAGCGGCACATCGATGCGGAACTGTCGAGGGTCAAGTTGCTTGGTGAGGGCAGGGAGAAGGACGACGATTCGGACGATGACGCCAGGGCTTGGGTCGAGAAAAACAGACGGCGGCAGAACGAGAAGAGAAAGGCGGACGAGAGGGTAAGTGCAGCTTTTAGGGTTCAACGAACTGCGAAGATGAAAAAATATCTCATTTTTTACACGTCGTTTGTAAAATAACAAAGCAGCTAAACTATTTACACTTCTGCACTGTTTTGAAGTATATTGGACAAATGAAAACACGATTACAATAGTGGAAAAATTAGAATTAATATCGCTGCGAAAGGCTACTTGTCCTTTTTAGGATTCCGTACCCAAAGGGCAAAATTTGGTATGAATTTTGGGTATTTTGTTCAGAATGTTTACCCAAAACCGCATATTGTTTACCCGATAACCGAAAAAAAATGTCTTACCCTGGCATGTGGGGTGTCATTTTTAAAAGCTCGTTGAGGAGAGTACATATATCTTGTTTTATCTTCAAAAATAAAGAAATGGGGGGCTGTTAAAGTTGTCAGTTTCAAACCATTTTTGCTACGGGGTCTATATAAACAACTAAACTAGTTACGAATTTCTGTATAATATGTACCATATACTGTATTTAAACATCGAATACTGCAAGCGCTGATTCATAATGTATATATAATAATTTATTGTATTCATAATACAATAAATTTATAATGAAAATAAATAAAATTATTATTTAAATATTTACAATACCAAATGACTTACTTTTGGAGTCGGTGTCAGCCAAGAACGAGAGGTTGACATCACGAAAGAAAAGAGATTGCAAATTTAAGGGGATGTATACACCCAGGAGCCGGAAAAAAAGGTAATTTTTGTGAATTTTTTCAAGGAAAGCTATTTGAAATTTCAGATTGGGGTTTTAGTTATCTAAAAGTATATACTTTCAAAAATATGTTTAATTTACAAAAATATACAAGGATATTGTATGATCCTTGGAGCGTCGTAAAAAAATCTGCGTATATGGTACCCACTGGCGTCTCTTCAAAAATCACCTGAAAAAAAACCAAAAAGATTATTAAATTAGATACTATAATCTAGTACTTGTCATAGCCGATTTTGAAAATATCGATTTATGACAAAATGGCGGACGATTGAATATAAATAATGATTTTTGGGCCAAAAATTAGTTATTGTTTTGCCTATAAAACAAAAACTAAGTAACGGAAAAAATAATCCTATGACAAGTACTAGATAATGGTGTATAGAATAACCACAACAAAACCTCAACGCAATCGGTTCATTGGTTTTCGAGAAATTTTAGGTCCCGATTTGGAAAACGTGCTTTTGAGAAAAACGCGTTTGAAAATTTGGGAATAAATAAATCATGAAATTTGTCAGCTTACATGGAATCATCGATACCAGGCCCACAGTGTAGGTCTTCTACGGTCGACGGAATGTTCATAGCTTCTAAATCCTCCACCTCGACCATCTAGGTGTATATCTCCCGTTAAAAAGACTGTAGATTGTATATTTGATTAATTTTTCTTCGCCTCCTGTTTTTCTGCAAAAAAGTGACAATATTGGCAATTAGCTGTTACCGACTCCAAAAATAAGTCATTTGGTATTGTAAATATTTAAATAACAATAATTTTATATATTTTCATTATTAGCTTACAGCGGGAGTACACAAAACTTTCTTTAGCTATCATCACCCCATATGGTTTCAGTTTAGTACTACTTTAGAACTAAGACAGAAAAAAAGCATTACCTAATTAAAAATGCAGTTTAAAAAAAACGTTAATTAGTCATATGTACGGAACCTCAATAAAGCGAGGTCCGACTCGCACTTGTTTGTATTATACTAAGCGCGAAATCGAGGTTTTTTTTTACGAATATACTTCTATACCTGAGAAAATCGAGTCGTTTTCTAATTTTTGATGACGTTGAAGTGTGCATCGTTGGAATGCAACGAAACTTTTTTTTTCTCAATTTTTTTAGCCTATTTGGGGTGTTAACGTCACTCAAACGTTTTTACGTATTCTTATTAGAAATGAACGATCCCAATTTGCAAAAAAAAGTCTTTGGATAGTGATAAAAATAAATAAATAACAAACGAAGATCAAAAATATCGTTGCATTCCAACGATGCAAACTTCAATGTCACAGTTTTTGGATATTCTTATAATAACGGTTTTTTCTTTCAACTGGATGTATTCAAACTCGCACCATTTCACAGGCGAAGATGCTCGATCAGTTGGATGAGGAATTCGGTATCGGCAACCTCGTGAAGGAGGAAGAGGAGATTCAGCGAGGAAGCGCGTACACAACCAAAGACTTGAGAGGCCTCAGAGTGGAACACGACATAGTAAGTGTTCCCTTTCGCACACCAACTTCTTTCTCCAACGCTATCGCCGACTCTCCTCAGGCTTTTGTGACATCGCATTTTTGTTTTTCTCCACAAAGGAAAACTTTCAAGAGGGTCAGACGTTGATTCTCACGTTGAAAGATAAGGACGTACTGGACACGGAAAACGACGTGCTCGTAAATGTAAATATGAAAGATGACGAGCGATACAAACGTAGCGTCGTCAACAAAACGAAGAAGCCCGGTTACGACGCTTACGCGGACGAGAATTTCGACGAGTTTGGATTCCCGAAGGGCGGCGTGCTCGACAAGTACAACGAGGAGATCGAGGGCGAGAAGAAAGAAAGCTTCGCGCTTGGGATCGACGACGCGAACGAGGTGCGACACCGCCGGGCCCAATTGGTGAAACATCGTCTCGCCGATAAAAAACTCGAGAGCCTCAAGTTGGCCGAGCCAAAGCTGGCCAGCGAATATTACAACGAGGACGAATTGGCAAAGTTCAAAAAGCCGAAAAAAAAGGTACGCAAAATAAGACAGAAAAAGATGCTGAAAGCCGACGATCTCGTTGCGGACAGTACCGATTATCTAAGAGATCTTGGTAGCAGGAGAAATCGCAAGAGCACAGAGGCCAAAATGAAAGAGGAGCAGGACGAAAAAATGACTCTGGACTTCGATGATTACGAAGGTGAGATAACAAGTTGGCATGATGTTGAAGTTTGCATCGTGGGAATGCAACGGACTTTTTTGTTCAATAGGGATGTTGCCTATGTTTGGGAAAGTGTTTAAAACTTTTCGCATATACACAATATACGTCTAAACGTTTATTTCATGTATTTTCATGCAGTCAATTCTTCGAAAATCGCGTTTTAGTTGATCCGTTTTAAAACACGCGCCAAACGCCCGCACCTGTCGTGTAACCGCACGTGACGTACTCTGCACAATACGGGTCTCTAAACAAGCACGATAACAAATATTTCAGAATTAATAAATTCAAGAATGAATTTTAAATTCGATTCATCACCGTATGAGTGTCTTGAAAGCCTGCAATTAAATAAAACAAAACGAGTTGTAAAACGAAACATCACCTCAAAAATTTGTTCAAATTATTACAGAGTTTGTAATATTATTAATGCTGTATACATTATTTGTTGCACAAATAACAATTCTTCGGGGTATACTTACATGGAAGTCTTCACTTTTCTGAATTCTGCAGAGCAGACGTCGCTGTTTTTCGCAAAGAAATTGGCCACCATTATGACGTCAATCCTAGGCAAATTCGAACCATTTGCCTTCACGAATCCCGTCTGCATTATTACAGTTCGAGTAAAATTGAAAATCAATCGCGAAATCTCACAAAGTGTACCCTAAGACAAAATAAACAGCAGCAGCCTAGTATAAGCAGTATACTTGGAGCGTCGTCGTCGTTCGTGTTTTGCAGAGTGTGACGTCATGCGCTCTGATTGGTGTTCTTTGTCACGTGACTTATAGATATTTCTTTACAATTTGTTTATCTAAATTTATCTACAATGTTCACCAAAATAAAAGAAAATAGGCACTTCCGAGCATTACTTAAATTATAAGCTATCACCTCGTAACAATATTTTTTACTCTTCGTTACGAAAATCCCTCGATAATTTTTTAAATTGCTTATTCAGAGATCTAGACTATAAATCTGCAAAAAAAGATTTTGTAAAATAATCAAATTGAGGAAATAAAAAAATAAAAAAGAATTTCCGTCGCGGTCCGACGATGCGAACTTCAAAAGCATAAATTAGCCGACCACTGGAAATCGAATCAATATAAATTTGAAGTGCGACCACGTCGGTTTGTGACATTTATTACGTTTGCAGTACCATCGGACGATCTTACGGGCATCAAGCTCGAGGATGACGACAAAGAACTAGAATTTCAATTGGCAATGAGGAAAGCACGGCGTCTGAAGCAGTCTCAAACTGCGTCCAGCATCGACGAAGTCGCCGCGACTATCAAGAGCGAAAACGAAACCGTTCAGAATAATCAGGCTGGCAATATAATCCTGAACGCAACGGCAGAATTCTGCAGGACTCTTGGTGACATTCCCACCTACGGCCTTGCTGGAAACCGCGAGGAGAACGAGCAAGAAATAATGGTAATGAAGCGCACGTCGAAACTCCGATTCGATGATCCTTTTCGATTTCTTTTTCTCAACTTTAAAGTATTTACCCTTCACGAACCCGAATATTTAACAATTAACTGATTTTCGTCTACAACGGAGTAAAAATACATCCCCGAAGATTCAAGCCAAGTTGCCAAACTGAACGAAGAATTACGACTTTAAAGATCGTCTAATTTATACGGCACTTTATGGAGACGACACGCGGGCAACATTTCTTTCTAATAAACTTGCTCGAGTCTCGAGACACCCATGTCTGAGAGCATTATCCGCAGCGTGCAAAACAAAGCCCCGCAGGATTCCATTGATCGAATGCGAGCTCGTACTGCCCGAAGGCGATCCGCGCCGCCCTCCGGTCGGCAAAAGTAAATCGTAAAATTTTGCAGGATTTCGAAGCGGATGGCGCGGAGGAGGAAGCAGCGGCTGACGAGGACGAGGACGATGGTCGCGGGGCCTGGAACACGGTTCAACAAATGGGTAAGCACAGTACCCATGTACTTTGTCAAAGCGATCGGAGAACGTCCGAGCTGAAGATTCCTGAATTTCCAGAAAAATCGGCGATAGAGCCGATCGCGATGGAAGCGGCCATTTTGGACGCGGAACCGTCGCTCGGCCAGGGAGTCGGCGGTGCACTTCGGCTCGCAATGAGCAAAGGTTATTTGCAAAAGGAAGACACTAATCGACCTTCGGCGTCGCGATTCGCTCATCTGCAGGCTCAAAATTATTCTATCGAAGATAAAACATACGGGTAAGATCATAAAATTATTTAAATAAACATTTTTTTTTAATATACCACGTTTTTAAAACGGACTAAAAAGTATAAAATAATTTCTCCTAGCCCCATACAGATTTATAACCCCATACAGATTGTCCTGAAAATTTGTTATTGTGAATTTTGAATAACTATGAAAATACTTGCGAGATTTGGTAATTCTTTAAATAAGTGACTTTTCCGAAAAATGAGCCTAACATTTTTTTGCTATTTCCTCATTTATTGGGTTTCAAATGATGATATGCAGTCGGGGGAAGCTGAAATTGTTCGTCAACAAATTTTTTACGAGCAAAAAATCGTTAAAAATAGTTTCCAATTTTTTAAAAACTCCTGTATTTAAACCCTCACATCGAATGGGGTTGGGTTTGTTTGGGTTTGTTTGTATTCAGGAAGGCTTCTTTTATAAACCCCCCACCCGCCAGCCCCAATATAGGCTTCGAAATGTTCAAAAATGCCCTATTGTATCACGTGTTTCCGCGCACTTTAAAACCCCATAACTTTTTAGAGGAGGGGGTGATTTTCAGCCTCCCCCGACTGAATACCATCATTTATAACCCAATAAATGAGAAAATAGCAAAAAAATGTTAGGCTCATTTTTCGGAAAAGTCACTTATCTAAAGAATTAACCTATTATCTATTGCATGCAACCCACGTTTTTCGTTTTAAATCTTTTAAGGATTTTCATAGCTATTAAAAACTAACAATCCCAAATTTTCAGGACAATCTGGATGGGGTTAGGAGAAATTATTTGATACTTTTTAGTCCGTTTTGAAAACGTGGTAGATTGAATGTTTTTTCAATTTAAATACGTTTTTTATTCTCTTTCACTAAACTATATTTTATTTCTTTATTTATTTTTTAGTTGCAAACTGTTAAATATTGTATATATCATTTAAATATATACAAAACTATTTGTATATTATATTATATATGAGGTATTCCACGTGGATCCGGTGGACTTTTTCCCTGACCCCCGCCAATTCCATTAATTTTTTAAAATCTGATTCCATTGACTCCGAAAGACACGCTGATTTTTTTTACATTTTTCGAAACAACCCCTAGTAAAAAAAAATTCTCCAAAAAAAAAACGCCTTGATTTAAAAATCTGAAAAAATTCCCAAAAATGCGTGATTATATGTAAAAATTTTCAAGCTGTCACCCGCAGTGGAAGTATGATATTTGCGGTGCTTTCTCAGCGATGAACGTTTTAAAAAATCCGACAAATTCATGAACGTTTTTAGACCATTTTTGAAAAAGCAAACCATCAAAAAATTCATTGTGGGTATCAAAATATTTAAGTATCCGCCCAAAGTAAGCGGTTCTTGAATTTTTCGGATTTTTTCAAACGTTAATCGCTCAGACAGGACGGGAAAAATTCATACTTTCACTGCGGGTGAAAGCTTAAAAATTTTAACGTATAATCACGCATTTTCGGAAATTGTTCAGATTTTTAAATCGGGGCGTTTTTTTCGGATTTTTTTTTTTGATTAAGGGTTGTTTCGAATAATGTAAAAAAATTCGAGTGTCTTTTAGAGTCAATGGAATCAGATTTTAAAAAGTAAATCGAATTGGCGGGGGTCAGTGGATTCACGTAGAATACCTTATATATATATATATATATATATATATATATATATATATAGTTTAAATATTTATATTTATCTTGTCTGTCTGTTTGTTTGTTTGTCATCCAGTTCTGAGCTATGTTCAAAGTATCAAGTATCTAGCTCATCCGGAACATAGTTTAAAATCAAACAAACAGACAGACAAGAAAGCGAGTTAACAAAAATGTGGCAAAAGAGCGTTCCTGGCGCAGATTTTAACGTTACCGTGGTCTCTCGCAGGGACGACGACAAATTTGGGCGGCGCGATCGATTTAACGGCCCAACCTCCGAATTCAAGGAGCGAGACGGTTTCAAGCCGAACGTGAAGCTCGAGTACATCGACGACGATGGCCACGTACTTTGCGCCAAGGAAGCGTTCCGATATTTGTCCCACAAATTCCACGGCAAAGGCCCGGGAAAGAACAAAGTTGAGAAGCGAATGAAAAAGGTCGAGCAGGAGGTTCTGATGAAGCGGATGTCCTCCACAGACACACCACTAGGCACGCTAAATCTGCTTCAGGCGAAACAAAAAGAAACTCAGTCGCCGTACATCGTCCTCAGCGGTAGCAAACACATGCAAACGTGAGTAACCCACGCTCCGATTCCGTGAACGATCAATCTGGAAAATACCGCGCATTCTAATCTCCATCCTCTTTTTCCACAGGACGACGATATCGAAAACCAAACATTGACGGGCTCTTGCGCAATCCTTCGTGTCTTTCATCGCCGTTTGCGTCGATTGTTTTCCCTTTGACTGTTCGTAAACAACGTCGAGATGAAAGTTCTCCAAAATGCAAAAAAACAGTTGAACAAAAATTTCATCTTCGCTATCCAATAGTTTTTCACCTTTATTCGACCATTACATCGGTATTGTTATAAAGTCAGAGGGGAAAAAAAAAACATCTGCAAACATAAGATTACATCAGTGTCGAAGTCCTGTGGATGCTTTTGAAGTTGGAACGATTCTCGAAATTTATAAGATTTTTACAGTCGCGAGAGAGGGAGCGGGATAGAGATCATTTTTGTTGTTGTTGAATCGCTTTATCTAATTATAAAATACACAGTGGCTAAATACGCTACAAATATGCATCGACGATCCGGCTCAGTTACGAATAAAAGTCGTCACATTTATACGTTTCCTCTGTTCGGAGCACCGAATTCAATAGCATCCCCTCAACACTCGTCGTTTCGATGAAGGTACAAAAATGTGTATAAAGTCAATAAAGTGAAATCGATCCAAAATATGTGTGTGTGTGTACATTTATCGTTGAGTACGGAAGAATGTGCTTAAAAAAAAAGATTCTTTCACACCCACAGTGCGCATTGGTACATTCGAGATGAGTGCGCTCGTGAAATGATGATTTTCGATGAATTATGAGTTTCACAATTTCTCTGCACAGATTTTTTTTCCATTCGACGCGAATTCGTTTTGCATTCGCGCGAGCATTTCGAGTAAACCTTACACGGATTTTTCGGTAGGAGAGTTTGCACTGATACACGAGTGATATAAAAAATGTGCGTGTGCGCGTTATTTTTTTTTCTTTTTAAATTACGAGACGATTCGCGAATCCATTGATTCGCTTACAACGAAACGAGAATCGCATGAACCGACTGACATTATTGCAAAAAAAAATCAGTTTCGCGTATACCGAGGAACACTTTGGTATGGATTATCAAAGCTGCTTTCCGGTTGTCCATTCTGTGACGAGCCTCGAGACCTCTCGTGAGTACGGATTCATCGGTTTCGGAACACCACTTTGATACGCGAAACGAAAAAAAGAAAGACAAAGGGATGCGCGTATGTTTCTTTCGTTGCAAGTGGACTAGAAGACTTTGGTGAGCTCTTTGCGAGCAATCGTTACGAATTTACGCGCACTCGAGAAGTCTCGGTCGGTCACGTGGGAATTGAACTTAGAAGAAGCTGTGATTTCGAGGAGAAAACATTAACAATTCGTAATACCCTGCTACGTCGTAAAATAGGCGCGTGTCTCGAGGCGAAAAAGGAAACTCCGATGTATCGCTCGGCAGCTTTTCAATGTCATGAAATTGACAGGCTATTTTCGTTCTTTTAAGGTTTTGCTTTCATTTGAAGCAAAAAAAAACAGTGTAATCCAAATTGGGGATTTTCCACTCACTCGTCCAATCCTTGTCACACGTACACGAATTATTTTCTAAACGAGATATGCACTGGTATAGCAAAGAGATATGTTACCTATCTAACGAAGCAATTAGGCGATCTATCTTGCGAGTCCGCTCGTTTGTTTTTCTCTTCTCAATCATATTCGATTTTACCCCAACGATTATTCCCTCTTTTCTGTGGAACGGAGGCAGTGACGCTTGAAATATCTGTCGCAACGAACGCATCCCAAAAAAGTCCCCGGGCACGACGGAAAAGTGTATCGGAGTGTCAATTTCTTTAAGTACACGATCGGTGGAAAAAAATCATTCGAAGAATTGGAATGTGCACCGAGACGAGATCGTGAAGATTTACGTATTTTACCATTGCTGCGAAACCGTAGTCTCCAATGTTAATTTTTCGTCATGATCTTTGTCGCGCGAGTACACAAAAGCAAGTACGCGACGCGTTGCTAGCCGTTCTCGATCGCTCCAACTACCGGAGAGTTACCACCCACTACTTTGACTTTCACTTCGTTCTACTTGCCCCATCGATAATTCAATAACGATTCTATCAAACGATAATATTGACAATTCATTATAATACCCGATCGATCGTTACTTGCCGAATAATTCAACGGGAAATAAAAGAAACAAACAACATCCGCAACAGTGGATCGCGTATAAAGCGGGCGCAACGAAGTTTTTAAAGATTTTGGGAAACGAGTAAACGAGAACGAAGTGACTGCCGAAAGTATACGAAGTAACTCGAGTATTACAAATTTGCTAAAACTAGATACTAACAACAATGGGCTCTTTGTCTACGCTAGAAAAAACAAAAGTTGGACAAAATATACGAGACACTAGAACACTGACGTCGCATGCACCGCTATATCGCTTTTTCTTTTCTCACCTACGTGTTGGGCTAGTACTTGTTTGGGATACCTTGTCATTTATTCTATCGGACAATCGTGATTCATTGCTATTCGGTACTGGAATAATATCAATACACCCTGAGGTTATTGTATTCTAATGCCATATATATATAATTGCGTATTAAAACATTGCGTCGGTCGAGACCGCACGTGGTGCGCTTTCGTATAACGGGCTAGGACCGTGAGATTGGAAGAATATTTTGCAATCGCGTTGCTATTTTTAAAAAAATCATTATTTATCCGTAGAAATTGTGCGAAAGACGCGTTCTCTCGTAATCTTCGTGTCTTTGTGCGTGAACGTAGACGGCATACGTTGCGTATTGTAAAAATGTTCACGGCGCGATGCGATCTTTTTTTTTTTCACGTGTTTGTTTTCTCTTTACTTTTTCATCGCGTATCGTACACATATATTTGGCACTTGGCGAGACGATTTCGAATCGAGCCTTACCGAGTTGGTACGCACACTGAGTATTCGTTCGGTTTGACAAAAAAAAAAACCAAAAAGATTTGAGTTACAAAACCCCGAGACCGGTACGAAGAAAAAAGCAATTGCTGCTGTTCCCTCGCCGCTCGTACGCCCTTTTTCGATACAAAAGCGATAGTGGTTAGCGAGAAGGTGGACTTATCTGTGTACTCGTGTTAGAATTTTTTGAAAAAGTAGCGTTGGAACGGTGCAAAATATGACGATACTCGTTCACACTCCGTTGGTCGCTTTCTCGTCCTCGTTTTGTTCGAAGCTACGCGACGGTACAACGCTTGTGTCGCAAAACATTCCTGATACGCGTCTCCTGCGTCGCGTACACGCGCATCCAAACTGAGCAAATTTCGCCATCCCAAGTACCAACAGTGATTCTAGCTTCTCGACGGTTGTTCGATCTTCAGAGGGTCTTGGCCTTCTCTAGCAAATCGTTGATAAATTTCTGCAAAGCAAGTTCAACCGTTTGAAAAAAAAAGGACGTTAGGAAAAAGTTGAGGGGTTGGGCTACTGTGGAAATGACGAACGGTCGTTCGTCGCTTGAGGCAACTTTGCAACAAATTTACTTACACAACTGTAAATGTACAAATTAAGAGATTTTTCGCGATTTTTCTTTTGGGCGGAAGGACAAGTAAGAGGATTATAATGTTCAAGGATGTTATTTGTCGTATCTTCAAGGGAACAAAAACAAATTTCTAGAAAAAAATTATACAAAATGGTCACGCTGGAGCCATTCTCGTCAGGCATGTTGAATTTAAGACGCTCTGTGGCACGCAGTGTAACTTACGCCCATTTGAGTTTGGAAAAAAATATGAAAAATTCGATAAATTTACATGAGTATAGCTAGAGAAACACGTAGGGGATTTTGAAAATATGATTTTTTTGTGTAATTGGCAAGCATTTAAAGTAAAAACTCAATTTTCGTCGATCTTCTACTCAATATGGGCAGGAATAGCAGATTGGAGGATAACTTATTACAATGATAGAACTGCTAGTAAAACTTTAAACACGTTTTTCTCGATACTATGTTTTTCTAAACGGTGTACACGATTTCTCGACATCTCATGAACAGATTGACTTGAAATTTAAGACACTTATTCAGTGTAATGGTAGTCTAGCCTTGACCGACGTTTTTCTTTTTAATATTTTTATTTCATTAGTTATTAGCAACAATGATGTTTCTTCTTCTTCGAAGTATCGAGAAAGAAAATCAGTTTTTTTTAATGATTGAAACACGATAACAAAAAAGTGCTCGGTCAAGTTTTAGACAATATTCTCTATTGAAAGAAAAAACTCATTTTTTTTTGTTTTGGATCAACCGGGTGGCCAAAATCAAGTCCACTGTTAAGCTCCTCACATTCAACGGTCCTTCACGAGATTGTGTGTAGCTTCTTTAATTATTAAATTAAAAAAATGAAATTTGGTACACAACTTTGTCAATGTACATAGGAATAAATGTTCAAACGATTTTTCGATCTTCTTACGTATTCTTTCAAGATTAATTTTTTCAAATAACTATATCGGGTTGTCACAGTAGCCGAACCTTAAGTACGATAGGGTAATTATGCAGTATGAGGACTTTTCCGAAAAACGACGGGAATTTTTTTTTTGCTTTCACTGTGAACTTCTTTATTCCATTCGCGGAAACACGTGATGAAATAGGGAATTTTTGAATATTTCGATGCCAATATTGGCGAATATGAAGTATTATAAAATTGTACTACATTGGTCATTTTTCTGGCCCTAATAAGGGCCGAGAAAAATGTTGAAAAATACTGATGTCGAAGTGTCGAAATTTCTATTCTTCCTTCATGGCTCCTCCAACCCAACCCTGGCGTCCTTCAACCCAAACCTGCCGCGTTCCACTGAGTTAGTTCCCCATAAGTTAGACACTTCACAGTGCGAAACAAAACATCGTGGGCTTGCAGGAATTGCATCAATTGTTCAGAATCTTCACACAATCGATGAAATTGGCCTAATCGGTACGAGCAATTGGTACAATTCATTTCGAAAGAAAGGTGTTCGATTATTCACGATATAATCGAGACTGAGCTGTTCTTGTTATTTTTTGGGTCCTTTCCGAAGTAATAGAAATACAAGTAGTGTGAGAGAGGGCAGTTGTGGTCACCGAAATCGAAACATCTCATCGTTCCAAAATATATACATTGTTACCTTCATAATACACTATCTATAAGGAAACACGTAGGTGTTTAGCGAGGCGTCGAAATATTACCTGTTTCTAGAAACTTCAAAACCCCATAACGTATAAAATTAATGGGAAATGTCAGCCTCCTCCGACTGAATATCACTTACTATAATAGAATAAACATCATGGCGAAAAAAAAAATGTCTCGTCGATTTTCGGAAAAGTCCTCATACTGCATAATTACCGACGATAGTTTGTCACGCGTGCTCACCTTGACGTCGTGTGGTTTCTTCGCGTCTACCAGTAGATCCTGTAAAGTACAAGTTTTGCGCTCAATATAATTCCCCTGGTGAAGCAAATTCGAGGACAAAATATTTCTTAAACATAAATAAAGACATCGAGACCCAGACGAAAGTAGCCGAAATTAAAAACTCCTGAATATACGTGCTCGATGTGAAGTGAGATTAGGCGTAAGTCGCTCCATGTGTAGACCAAGCCTCTAGTTTCTAGTTGGATTTTTTTTTCATTGTTTAACTTTGATTTTTCAATATTTAATTCTGTAGAGGACAAACTCTCGACAGTTAACATGCCCCGCCACACGAATGCGTAAGGATGTATGAGAGAGCTGAACAGAAGGAATGACGTTGAAGTGTGCATCATTGGAGTGCAACGAAAATGATTTGTTTCCCAATATTCTTTGGCAGTTTTGAGCTACGAAAATCACGCAAACATTTTGGAGGATCATTAAATAGCGATCGACGATCAAAATTTGCAAAGTATTATTTTGGATAATAATATGAATGGAAAAATTATGATTTTCCGTTGCATTCCATCAATGCAAACTTCAGCACGGTCGAAATGAGTAGTCTCCGTACATTACGGTTAATTACTCTACAATTATATCACGAGCGATTGTGACATTTATTCTTTTTTCACTTGCGCTTTTCTCGAAACTATATTTTGAGAAATTATGTCAATCGTTTATTAAAATTATTCGTCCGATTCACTTCAAGTTCGGACGGAGCCTAGTTTATAACATTTTCCGTCGTACAACTGGATAATTTTCTGATGTTTCACCATTTGCTAATAACAAACTATTACTATTAATATTTTTCGTTGTAAATCGAAGTTTGTTCCAAAGACTTGCCATCATCGTAATTTTCAACATTTCAAAAGAGTATTATCTTTCATCTAGATTAAAATGCATTCATTTGTATTAGAATTATTACTTTTCATTTTAGATCAGCCTAGTTGCCAGAACTTGCCCATCAATAACTACTTCGTATTCGAAAAAATAATTACGTTGAAAAATTAAATAATTATAACAATAATTAAATCATCTTCAAATAACTTTATGGTGTATTAATATTTTTCAATAACAACAAATTATTAAAAATAATTGAGTTTAGAAAATCAAAAAAATTAAATAAATAAATACAACAACCGATTACCGATCGTACCTGTAAATAACTCTTTCTGTGATCATCGCTGTCCATATCGAGTAATTCGTCTATGTCGACTTCTACTTCCCGACTTTTTCCATTGTCGTTCTGCAAATAAAACGCCAAAAAGTGCACAAGTAATTGTTTTGTCTCAGAAAAAACTCAGAAAACTCAGAAAAACTATCAAAATTATTATCATAAATTATGAAAAATCATCATTCATGCTGTGATAGTCGACACATCTGATCGTCACTTACAACGGACTCGTAGAGCTTTTGAAGCTCATCGAAGAGCCACATTTCAACGGCCAGTCTTTTGCGAATCAGGGACATCTGATGCGATCCGTATTTCGCGGTGAGGAACTTCTCCCGACGTTCCTTTACTTCGCCCTTTTCCGTGAATGCCACATGAAGATTGGCACGTGCCGGACTGCGCTCCGCTGTCAATACCCCGCCACCCTCCATTCTGCTGTGAAACTGCGTCTACTGGACGGTTCCGTTGAGTTACGAATTTTTTTCAAAGACAGCGAAGAAATATATTTTAAGTCACCAGGTACAAGTGTAAAGGAGATTGGCAGCCGAATGAAGTCACGTTATTTTTAGATTTTCCTTTTTGTCATACTCGCCGTCATTTTTAGGTACTAATTAAACAGTTGGCGGAAAATACGAGACGTTACCGAACACGGGAAGACCATGGGATTATTGAAGCAAAGAGCGCTGAATC
The DNA here is from genome assembly GCA_963210295.1 of Ophion ellenae. NCBI lineage: Eukaryota > Metazoa > Arthropoda > Insecta > Hymenoptera > Ichneumonidae > Ophion > Ophion ellenae. The sequence continues at coordinate 24,371,452 of OY723395.1, forward strand.
GGGCTTCGAACCTTCGCCAAAGAATACGAAAGTTCTGAATTGATTGAAAAAATGAACTACTCGATAATTCAATTCCGGCGACCGCGAATAAAAAAAAGAATTCAATGCTATAAACAACGAAGTGCTTCGCTTGTTGACGATAGCTGGACGAGCGAGTTTTACTCACCCAGAAATATCCGGAATCCGGTTTTATCAGGTTTTTCCCTTATGTATTTATAATAACACCGCCTTTTTTATCAGGAGTACACGAATGTGCGCTACTTGAGCATTTACCAGCGCGTCTTCCCGAGCAAAGCGTTCTTTTTTTATATTTGTGTTTCGTTCTTTTTATTTGTGGTATTTGTGCGTGAAGCCGACTAGGAAAATTGAGCGTGATCGAATGGAGAAAAGTCCTCTCAGAGAGGAGTTCGCCGTCGAATGAAAATCCCTTGACGTTTTGACGCGACATGCAATGCCCGCCTTAAGATTGAACTGGCTCGGTTGGTAAAACTATGATCCACACCCTTTGCAAAATGGATGCTATGTCCCTTTGTTACCAACGGTCGGTACGTGCCTCACATAACCTCGAAAAACGCGTGTGTGGTTTACACAACTTCACCCGCCTTGTGTCATTCCGCTTATGTTTACTGTATATTATTTCATAATTGTTGATAAATAGTGACCCAGAATGACGAATTTTGTTATAACGAAAAATAAAAGTAGTAAAAACAGTTCGACGCGAGAGGAACTCGAATTGCTCGATAGCACGGTAAGATTGTATACGAATATGAAAAAATACCGGATAATTCAAATATTTCGCACATACATGCCCGAATAATTAACGATATATTTTATCGAACAATATTCCGAAACGCACGATTGCAATTTTTAAGGTTAGTCCCGTAGTTTTGGAAAAATGATTTATTCTCTCATCCGCAGAGTCTCATCGACAAAATTATCCAGTTGGAGGCCCATAACTTTCAGCTGAAGAGAATAATTAAAAAAGCCGAGGACACAAGGACAGCTTCTTTAAAAAGTAAATCGAGTCACGAGCAGGAGAAACGCTTCGATTTCTCACGGTGAGCGTCCGCAAACTGAAAAAGCAAACACTGTTAAAAGAATGATGAAAACTAGCATTACTACCACAAGTTTGGCTAAAATAAAGTATTTTTTCCTTTTCTCCTTTGTTATATGATTCCGGCATTCTGAATTTCCAACATTAGCCTTGGAGCTGAAAATCAAAGGAGAATAGTGTTCAGATCTTTCCGGAAAAGTAAAATAATTTATTTCCTAGTAGTCATCACAGGCTTCATCTTAATGATCTTGAAGTCTACAAAGTTGAAAGGCAACGAATTAAAAAAAAAATCATTCTATTCATTTTTATTATTTTACAAAATCTTTGTTCACAGATTTCAATTCTAGGTCTCCAAACAAGTCCCTCGAAAATGATTGAGAGTTTTTAGTGAAGAAATTTGCCGAAAGAAATTCGAGTATTTGAAAAATAATGATATTTGTTGCGTTCCAACGACGCAAACTTCAACATCATACATCTTTTTAGTTTCAAGGCTTTTCACAATTTTCCAATGATTAGACTCCACACACTGCGCTGTTGAGTTGTATATTAAAGTACGTAGACGAATGCAGAGCAAAAAGAACGAACCATTACTAGTTGAACGATCCGTTCCCAGATGCTTCAAGAGGCACGTCCTGCTGAAGTTTTTTTACCTGGGCTGGAACTATCACGGTTTTGTGGAGCAGGAGGACACCAACAATACGGTGGAGGAGTACATCTTCAACGCGCTCAAAAGGTCTTGCTGTATTGAGAGTCGTCAGAGTTCGAATTACCACAGATGCGGACGAACGGACAAGGGAGTTAGCGCTTTTTCCCAAGTCATATCGCTGGACATTCGCAGTCGTCTGGAGCCAGCCGAGCAGGCGAGAGTCGAGGACGAGTTGGATTATTGCAAAATTCTGAACAGACTGTTGCCCGCCGACATCAAATGTTACGCCTGGTCGCCCGTCGAGAGCGCGAGGTCCGCACGCTTCGATTGCAAGCGCAGAACTTACAAGTACTTTTTTCCAAGGGGTTACTTGAACGTGGACGCGATGAACGAGGCAGCCGGTCACTTAGTGGGGACCCACGACTTTCGTAACTTTTGCAAAATGGACGTTGCCAACGGGGTTGTACGTTTCGACAGAACGATCAGCGAAGCGCGAGTCGTTATCGCCGAGCTCAGAGACACCGAAAAAGTATCCTGTAAGACACGAGAGCATGACTTGTTCACCATATCGTTGTTTTTCATCCAAAGTCCGTTATCGAGGATATATTTTCCCGTTCGTTCACAGGCTACGATATGTGTCGCTTCGTGATAACGAGCCAGGCGTTTTTGTGGCATCAGATTCGGTGCATAATGGGTGTCCTCTTGCTGGTCGGCCAGGGCAAGGAGGAACCTACGGTAGTGCTCGATCTTTTCAATGTAGAATCGTGTCCGCGTAAACCGCAGTACAGTCTCGCGCACGAATTGCCATTGAATCTGTACGATTGTCATTTCGACGACGTGCGGTGGATCTTCGACAAGAGCGAGTTACTTCTCATCGTGAAAGGCCTGGAGCAAGATTGGACCCTAGACGCAGTCAGGTCAGCTCACAAAACGCAATTCGCTTTCCCCGTAGTTTAATCGTCCACTCGAACGTTCTTTCGCCTTTCTGCCTCAGATCAACGATGATGAGGGAAATGCTGGACGATCTTAAGGCTCATTTGGACGAGACCGAAGACACCAAGGACACCGGACGTTACTCACTGCTGCAAGGCGCGCAGTCGACGAAACATCAACCACTTATGAAACGCTTGACTTGCGGTTAGCATCGCGTTTGTTCGTTCCTACTTTCAAAGGGGCCGGGTTGAAATTCCGAACTTTGAATAATCCGACGGTTTAAAATTCCGAATTTTAATGTTCCGAAATTCAAGATGGGGCTGGGTTGAAATTCCAAACTTTGAATGGTCAGAACGCTCAAATCTCCGAAAGAATAGTACCCCGAAAGATCAAAACTCCGAAAGAATTTTACACAAAAGACCAAAACTCCGAAAATCTCAACACCGTCAAAATAATTCGGCTATGGAAGTTTTTAAGGTTTCAAAATTTTCAATAAATCGACGAATTATTCCAAGATTTTTTTTTTCAGAAGTGATTTTGCGTCAATTTTAAAATTTGTCTAGACAATGTTATACGTTCTACATCATTTACAGTCAACTGTGTAGACTTTCGCCGGCGTGATCTTGACATGAGGGTCGGGTGAAATTCCGAACTTTGAATGCGCCGACGGTTTAAAAATCCTAATTTCAATGTTCCGAAATTACAAGGTTCGTCAAGATTAAGCCAGCGAAAGTCTGCACAGTTGACTGTAAATTATGTAGAACGTATAACATTGTCTAGACAAATTTCAAAATTGACGTAAAATCATTTCTTAATAAAAAAAAATTCTTGAAATAATTCGTCGATTTGTTGAAAATTTTGAAACTTTTAAAACTTTCATAGCCGAATTATTTTGACGGTGTTCAGATTTTCGGAGTTTTGATCTTTCGGGGTAATATATTTTCGGAGTTTTGAGCGTTCTCATCATTCAACGTTCGGAATTTCAACCCGGTCCCGTTCAGATTTTCGGAGTTTTGGTCTTACGGGTAAAATTCTTTCGGAGTTTTGAGCGTTCTGATCAAAGTTCGAAATTTCAACCCCCCCGCCCCCTTAAAATTCCTATCTGAACTTTCGATCGGTGAATTTCTCAATAATTCTTCATTTGCAGCAAGTCTCGAGAATCGGATAAAGCATTTCGAGAAAAAGCGAAAGATTCAGGCGGTCGAAGAGAAAGATGATACTTCCGCACACGACGCATAATGAACCCTAACCGCCGGCTATTTTGATTCGTGCGCAGCCGGTACGATCGCTCCGGAGTAGCTTGAGCGTTTCTAGTCCGGAACGAAGTGGAGTAAGTACATGCATCCGAACGATGAAACATCGTCCAGTTCGCATGTAAACGTGTCCACGTGATCACAGAAACGCTGGTAAGATCAGGGCGACGAGAGAAAATCTGTGTGTCAAGTAAAAAAAATTCTTTGATATACTTACAATATACGCGATCGACACATCGAGTTTTTATGATTATGTATTTTTTTTCTTGATCCTAACTGCGTGACAAAGAAGTGGGAATGAGGTAGAAGAATACAAGAGTGATGCGCAGTGAGTGAAATAGTTCCGTAAAATTCATAAAGAGAATATGGATCGTTCGCGACAGCTGGACGGTGTCTAATGTCTAAGGGCCTTCCAATGCGAGCTTAGACTATCGGAGCTTTTTCTATTACCGGCATCATTGCGATATCAACGAGTTGTAATATCGAAATACCGGTATTTCGATATTTTCCTATATTTATAGGAAATCTTGATTAAAACGTTAGAAGCTTAAAAGTGGAGATGGAAGTTCTAGAAATAATAGTGCATAGCTAAGTGAAACCACGTCATTTATCCTCCTTTATTGAGGTCTTCATTTATTATACATTTTATATCATTTATTGAGGTCTTCATCTATTATACATTTCTAAACGTACTCTGCCATGTTCTTAAATATATCCAACTCGCCATAGAATAAATAAACAAACAAAAAAAGAGAACTTTTATGCAAATAAAAAAAGTAGTAAACGAGCAAAATTAAAATTACGAAGTTTTATGAAAGCCAGCGCAGTATTAGCAACCAGAATGCAAACAAATGGCAGAGCTTGTGGCAGTCGGCCAACAGCATGATCACTTAATTAACGAGATTGAGATTGTTGAAACAATGCAGTCTCTGAAGTTTTGTTTTTCAGAGACGACGTTACTTTGTTGCAGGTGTGAGCCACCGAATAGAAGGCCCTTTCTGATTCCACGCTTGTGGATAAATAAGTTGACATTTCGGAAAAATTCAATGTAGGCTGTTGATTAAGGCTGTTTAACGTAGTAAAAAAACAAGTCAAAGTAACTTTAATTAAAAAGTTTATATGTAACAAAAATATATTTTTTTGAACAAGCTTTTATTGAATGTACTAAAAAGTAGAAAATAACTTTTTTCAACAATCGCATATAGGTGATTATAAATAAAAGCTTGGGGCGCTCAACTTTTTAAATGTTTAATAAGTTTGATCAATTCAGTTTCATTAACCGTATTGAATTTGGCACAATAGTAGTATGGATGTTGTCTATGGAAAGTGTTTAAAATTGTTCACATATACATAATATACCTCTAAACGTTTTTTCATGTATTTACCCGCAATAAATTCTTCAAAAATCGCGTTTTTATTCATCCGTTTTAAAATATGCGCCAAAACGCCAATACCTGTAATTTGACGGCGCGTGACGTCATACTCTGCAAAATACGGGTCTCTAAACAAGCACGATGACAAATATTTCAGAATTAATAAATTCAATGATGAATTCTAAATTCTATTCATCACCTTATGACTGTCTTGAAGGCCTGCAATTAAATAAAACAAAACAAGTTGTAAAACGAAACATCACCTCAAATATTCGTTCAAATTATTACGGAGTTTGTAATATTATTAATGCTATATACATTATTTGTTGTACAAATAACAATTCTTCGGGGGATACTTAGATGGAAGTCTTCACGTTTCTGAATTCTGCAGAGCAACAGTCGCTGTTTTTCGTAAAGAAATTGGCCACCATTATGCAGTCAATCCTAGGCAAATTTGAACCATTTACCTTCACGAATCCCGTCTACATTATTACAGTTCGAGTAAAATTCAAAATCAATCGAGAAATCTCACAAATTGTACTTTAAGACAAAATAAACAGCAGCAGCCTAGTATAAGCTGTATACTTAGAGCGTCGTCTCGTTCGTGTTTTGCAGCGTGTGACGCCATGCGCTCTGATTGGTGTTCTTTGTCATGTGACTTATAGATATTTTTTTACAATTTATTTATCTAAATTGATCTACAATGTTCACCAAAATAAAATAAAGTAGGCACTTCCGACCATTACTTCAATTATAAGCTATTATCTCATAACAATATTTTTTTTACTCTTCGTTACTGGAAACATCCCTATTAGAGAAATTATCACACGTTTATACTCAGTTTCAGGATTTTTATTTAAGAAATCTAAGATTGTTTTACAGTTAATTAAATACAGTTGATATGTTAACGGATTTATGTAAGTTGAATCTTATATGTCTAAATTTGAAGCGCCCCAAGCTTTTATTTATAGACGCATGTAGATGACTTGGTAAAAAAAATTACTTTCTACTTTTTAGTCTTATTGATTTTACTAGTAATCGCTAAAACTAGATTTTACGACTAATCGCTGCATATAAACTTTTCACATACAAACACAGTCGGCTATGAATTTGAATATGTTGGCGAGATTTGATATGGATGATTAGATATCGCTAATTATACATGTAAAGTTGAACATTTTATGTACATTTTTTTAAGTTAAATCATGCATTGTCACCTTTCAGATGCATGCTTGCTAAATTTCAGAGCTCTAAGTAGTCGGGAAGTGGATGAAGTGTCGATTTTCCGTTTTGCATCTCACAGAAAGTCAAGTTAAATGAAAGCTCCCAACAATAACAATTACAATGATATATTAATGTTATCAACTCTGATATCGAAATACGAGTATTATTCGAGCCGGATATCGCTTTTTCAATATCGGATTTCCAGTTCGATATTGAGTTTAAAAAAATATTATCGAAAACCAGCATCTATGGTCTGCTTCCAATGATCCCACGTTTTAATAATATCGAAAAGCATCTGTCCAGGGCTCGTCGTATTCGAGACTTGTCGGTGTCCGAGAAGCGTGTAATTCGTCGATACTTTGGCAAGCTCAATGCCGACCTCGATCAATTTGGATGCGGCGATCAATTGTTCCTTGTCCGGCGCGACCACGCTGAATGTGCCGATGAAACTAATTCCGATGCTCTTCCCGTTCCATCCCTTGGCGTGGGCTCCCTCGGCGTCCCAACCGCGGCCGACGTAAGCGCGGCCGTCACCACCCACGAGAAAATTGTACCCAATGTCCGACCATCCGTTGGACTCGATGTGAACGTTTTGAATTTGTCGAACGCGCAGTACGCACTCGCTCCGAACTTTGCACGGCTCGGTCGCTGTATGGCTTATTATCACGTACGGGACTGGCACTTCGCTTAGATTTCTATACGGCGCGTTCGGCGGCTGTGCGATCCACTCGTTACGCTCGACGAATAGTCCCGAACTCGACGGCGTATGATATTTTTCTCTCACTGCAACATTGGTTGACAAAATGGCTAAAAACGACGAAAAAAAGCAAGATTTATTTTAAGAAATTTAATTCGAGTATAAAGAAAGCAAGTCTCTTATTATTCGGCGATCGACATATGGTTAAAGGAAGTTTCTACTTTGTTGGGCGAAACATTTTTATTTTATTTTTTATTTCACCGTATCGAAAAGAGTTTTGAAGAAGTGGAAGGTGTACTATATGGTCCCGGCATAGCAGATTAGCTGTAAGTATGGAACTTTTCATTTTATTCGCGCATAAACTTCGGTTTAACTTTAAACGCGTTTTTCTCGAAACCACGTTTTTCAAGTTTGCGGAAGTGCTTCTATACGCCCTAGATGAGCAATCGTTATGACATTCGGCAGGCACGTGTACAACAAACGTCTTCGTTAGTTGAACTGGAATTATCCAAAAACATTCCAACGTTTTTATTTTATGAATAAAAAAACCGCAAATATTTTTGGTGAAAAACTAAACTTCCCCTTCGATCGCTCATTACTTTTACAAGCTTTTACAACGGAAAATCGATATTTCACCCACTTCCCGACTACTTAGAGCTCCGAAATTTTGCAAACATGTATCCAAAAGGTGACAATGCATGATTCAACTTAAAAAAAATATCCATAAAATTTTCAACTTTTCATGTAAAATTAGCGATATTTAATCCTCCATATAAAATCTCACACATGAAAACGAATTCGTCGCCGACTGTGTATGTGAAAAGTTTATATGCAGCAATTAGTCGTAAGTTCAATCCAAATTAATTTTTGTTATTTTTTACAAGCACTCCATGTTCCTAACGTACAAACTCGTTAACTGGTAAACTACAAGTAAAATCAATTAAAGACTAGAAAGTGGAAAATAATTTATATTGAACAAAAATATTTTTCAAAAAGCTTTTATTTAAAGTACTAAAAAGTCGAAAATAATTTTTTGCGAAATCACCGATACGTGACTATAAATTACATAAATCTGTTAACATATCAACTGTATTTAATTTACTGTAAAACAACCTTAGAGTTCTTAAATAAAAATCCTGAAACTGAGTACAAACGTGTGATGATAATTTCTCTAATTGCTATTGTGCCAAATTAAATACGGTTAATGATCAAATTGATTGAACATTTAAAAACTTGAGCGCCTCAAGCTTTTTATTATAGTCACATAAAGGTGACTTGGTAAAAAAAATTATTTTCTACTTTTTAGTACATTAAATAAATGCTTGTTTTTCTAGGATATTTTTTTTACATATAAATTTTTTTATCTAAGTTACTTTTACTTGTTTTTTTTTGTCAACTACGTTTAACAGCCTACATTAAATATTTCCGAAGTGTCAACTTATATATATATATATATATATATATATATATATATATATATATATATATATATATATATATATATATATATATTCAATCTTTCTTCTTGATTCTAGTTCGACTTATACACAATTTTGTACAAAGTACAAATATGTTTGATTTTGTTTGCTTCAGATCTCCTGTTCAGGACTTAGGACTTCCGCAAGCGAAGAATATCATCGCGGGCGCACCGACATACGTGGTTCCTCGCCCTCCCAGTACAATGTTTTGTCAAACTTTAAAATTATCACGCTCGATAAAGACCTCTCAGTAAACATACCAAATTTCAACCTTCCATATTTAATATCTTTCGCATACACAATTGGTGAAAAATCGAATATTTTTTGGCCCAAAAAAGTAGAAACCTTAATTGTAACTTGATAATCGTTTTTAGGGATCTTACCATCCTCTGATTCTCCGACCGATGTCGAGTCATCCTTGGACAGCAGAGCGAGCGAGACAGCCACCAATATTATGACGAGGATCAACGCTAAAATGCACAAGACGGTAGCGCCGCGCCAAATCCACAGCCATTGAGTTTCTAAAAGCATCGAATTTTTTCAATCTCATCTCACTTTTTCCATGGGCTGCATTTTTATCATACTGACCGCTCTTATGGTCATTCTTGATGAGAAACGCGAAACACGTCTCGTGGTGCGCACGGGAATGGCCAAGCCTCGATGCAATTGATTCAACCATGAATTTCGTTGTCCGGTTACCGTTGGCACACGATCGGATCGACTACGTCTAATGAAAGGGATGGACCAGCGACTACGCAATTCTCATCAAGACTACAGACTATAGATGTTCGCTCACGCAATTCGTGTTAGCTTATCAGAACCGGCTCCTCGCCGAATAGCAGATAAATGATAAGTTTTTAACGATAAGTGAATCAAGAGCCAATTTCCACAAGGCTACATTTTGGGATGACTAATTTTGTCAACATCGTGCTCTTTGAATCATTGGAGGTCTCGAAGGTCTTCAGGGGACGATTGGCCTCGATATTTTCTGTGCAAAGGGTGCTGCTCGGTCGTATGGAATTCGTTGGCACGGTCGTTACGCATTATTGACTCGGAAATTCCCTGACTTTTCCAGGTTTTTCACACAGGTTTTGCAAATATGCCAGAACAAATAACATATTTTTTTAAAGATCAATTATACGAAAATGTTCAATATCAAAATGAAATTTAGAAAAAACTGATATTCGGAGACAATTTGATAAGATTGTAAATGATTTAATCATGATTTTTTTTACAAGGAATGATTTAATAGAATTCATTCAAACTTTGAGAATATTTGATACATATTCTCAAACAAATATTTCAATTTTTTCGAAGCATTTCCTCTGAGAATATGAAACATATAACCTGCCGCCCATTGAAGATCGCCATGAGAGTTTGCTGTTTGTGTACACTCTGGAGGCCACAGTTTTCATCGGACATGAATACGGTTTGAAGATTACTTCGACGCTGCTTACGAAAACTAACATGTTTCAGAATTCTTACGAAAACAAGAACGTTTGATATCACCGCGAAAACTAGCATGTTTTGGCTTCCGACACGAAAACTAGCAAGTTTCGGTTTTCGCCACGAAAACTGGCACCTTTCGATATGTAACGCGAAAACTAGCACTTTCGGCTTTCACCACAAAAAGAAGCAGATTTCGATATTCACCGCGAAAATTAACATGTGTCAGTAACACTGGAATTGTTTTCGACTTTTCTTCCATGCTTTTTTACGCCTTGCCTCTATTTTTTTACTCCAATTCCTTCGACCGCAATCGGAAATTTACGATTTTTAGACCTCACAAAAAAAATGTATTGGACTTCAATTGAAATTGCAAGTATTCGGGAAATATCCATTCAACCTTACGTCGATATAATCCACGTTAAATATGATTTTGACCAAGAAGGACGAGAGATGAAAATCTTTAAAAAAAAAACAAAAATATGGATAACGTTCGAATGTTCCAATTAAAATAGACGTCAGATAAAAAATTGCCTATTGCGCCAAAAAAAAAGAAGATTTACAGGCCATGCTTGACCGAGGTTTAATTCCAATCGAACATCAGCACGATTTTTCAAACATGTTTGACGCTAACCATCTGTAAGATTACAGTAAATTTGTTGAATGATAGTTTCAATAACGTTATTTTTTAAATAGAAAATCACAATAAATATTTCATTGTATTTACAATTTCGATATTATTTTTTTTATAAAAATCACTATCGATTTTAATTGATAATTATTATCAAAATGTTGATAAAAGCAACGAGCATAAAATTAAAATGTCATTACGCCAAAAATTGTCATATTTTAATAAAAATACTTTATTTTTCCAGATTTTTACCTGAGCACGAAGGACTTTAATCCTCACCAAAACTCTTTTTGGTTAGATTGTACTAGCGATGAGATAAGATAAAATCTTACGGTTTCAAACTTACTCCTTTTACACTAGTGTTTACAGTGAAATTCAAACAAGCTAGTTTTCGCAGTGACAGCCGAAACATGCTAATTTTCGCGGCGAAAGTATAATCATGCTAGTTTTCGTAAGAACTTTGAATCGTGCTACTTTTCGTAAGCAGCGTCGACTTCAAGAACATGTTTTTCTTCTACATGAACCTAACGCTGCTCAAAAATGTGAAAGGTGCATTTTTGTAGAGGTGTGTAAACAAAACTTTTTGCCACTATTTTATAACCTCTTTTGCCACAAACAATATGTATACTTTAAACAATGATATTACCCCAAATTTAGGTTCATATAGAGCGTAATTATATGAAGAAACTAACTATGACTTTAAAAAGCTATAGGTCAGAAACTTATTGAGCTAGAGTGTACACAAATTTAAAAAAAGTCATTTCGAGAAAAACGCGTTTGAGATAAAATTCAAGGCAGTAATGAATTATTTATACTGCTTACCGGTAAATCAGCGAATAGTTGTACTAACAATTTATAGAATGCAAAAAATCGCTTTTTCGAGTCATCCGAACTGGTTCCCCGCCTTAATTCATTCTCTTTCCCAGTGAATTTCCCAAATTAGTAAAAATCAGTGAGTGTTTCGGTACGTTTTAAAATAAAAATCGAACTTTGTAGAAAATGAGAGTAGTTTGGTTGCTCTTCGCTCGCTCATTATTTTATTATTTCTTTTACAGCAGTGTCCACGAGGGAGCAACTGACCAATTAATTAGTCATTCGAGCCTTAGGTATGTTTGATCACAATTGTTCGAATTATCGAACGACCGATATCGAGCACGTTGCACGGCGAGCTCGACGATAGGGCTCCATAATATCTCAGTGCCGGACAATCAAGGGGAAGTAGTTGAGAGAGACGATGAACAGAATGAAAGTAAAAAAAACGAGACAGTTGTTGGGTGCTGGATGGAAGGTGGCACGACTGGGCATACTCGGATGGGGTATCGGTGACCAGTGATCCCAAGTTGTGAGGATGGCATAAAGCTTGTCACCGGGACTCAACGTTTTCGACACTTGGCGATGTCCGAGGATTTTGTAGTTCGGCGATATTTTGCCGAGCTTGACGCCGACCTCGATGAGCTTCAGTACCGCGTGAAGTTGGCTCTTGTAGGGCGCCACGTCGTTGAACGTGCCGATCACACTGACGCCGATGCTCTTTTTGTTCCATCCGAAGGCGTGGGCACCCTCGGCGTCCCAGCCACGGCCGACGTAAGCGTGACCGTCACCACCGATGAGAAAATTGTATCCAATGTCGGACCATCCCTTGGACTCGATGTGAAAGGTCTGAATGAGACGAACGCGCAGTACGCACTCGCTCTGAACCTTGCACGGCTCGGTCGCTGTGTGGCTTATTATGACGTACGGGACCGGAACTTCGCTCAGATTTCTCAACGTCTCGGTCGGTGGCTGGGCTATCCACTCACTACGCTCGATGAATCGCACCGAATCCACCCACACGTCTTTCCAGTTGAAAAATGAAAAATTAATCCGGATTAAGTTCCGAAAAGGACATACCTCCGATTAAGGGGAAATATCAGTGTGAAAAAAATCGATTTTTTTTTGTTGCTTCAATAGGTAGATTTGGCCTTTAAGAATATGCCTACAAATTTTCAAAACAATATTCGGCTTAGAAGTATTCGAAATTAGCGCCAAGCGTCGATGCTCTCAGAGCCTTCTATACGGGTCTTTCTACACTTTAAACGCGTTTTTCTCGAAATCATGTTTTTTGACCTGGTTGACAGCATAACTCTGTCGAATTTTGTCCAATCGACTTCATTCAAAAAGGATTCTCTTCAGAAAACTTGTCGCTATCGTCGCATCGTAGAGTTTTTTTTAAATTGTTTACCTTTTTTATTAACAATTTAGTGGAAAATTTTTGTGTAAAATTCGATTTTTTTTAAATGGCCGCCGGTTTTTTTCTAATCAAAATTTTCAAATTTCCTACGATGCTGCGATAGCTATACTATTATAATTTAATAATCTTTGAATTTTTGATTTCACATGCTTGCTGTGGCACTTATGCTGTCAACTGTCGGGGCGTCTTTTTTTGAGACGCCATTTTTGCGACCGCTCCTCTGCTTAATAAAATGTACTAAAAATCAAATGAAAAATTTCCTTGTATGCTTCATTACTTCAATAATTAATACACAAAATTTCAAATAATTTGATCGAGCCGTTAAAAAAAAAAAATTCCCCAAAAATACCTCATTTTTCAACCTGTCACACTGATATTCCCCCTTAAGGCCTTAGGCCATAGTAACGGGTATGAAATCATGTGGGAATTTAACCATTTTTTTTCGTATGAAAAAGTGATTCACTCATAAAATTATTTACACATCCATTTAGTATGAATATCAAGCTCTCAAAAAGTATATATATATTTTTTTTTCGATGTACAAAATGGCCGACTACTCGAAACTTCTCGAAACAGTTTTTTTCCAATTGGCGTGACAAATAACTTCAACAATTGTCACTCGATTTATTTCAAATTCAATCGTTAGGTTCCTAATTGTATTTCGCAGAGAAGTACGTACGGAATTTCTGATTAATCGAGGACTCTTCATTTTATGAGCAGTTTATGAGCAGTTATAACGAAATTTTTCACTGAAAATTCATTTCTTGAGTTCAAATACCTACAACATTTGAATAAAACAATATTTTTAAAATTCCATACGTACTTCTCTAGGTATTCTAATGGAGATTGACGAGAATTTTTGTTTTTTCTTCTTGGTAAAAAATTGTGGATGCTAAATGTCGCGCCGCGAAGCGCCTAAAAAAAGATAATATTAGTAGTCGGCCATTTTGTACATCGAAAGAAAAAAATATACATTTTCTAACAGCTTGATATTCATACGAAATAGATGTGTAATTAATATGATGAGTGAATCACTTTTTCATACGAAAAAAATGGTCAAATTCGCACATGATTTTATACCCGTTACTGTGGCCAAAGGCCTTAATTCGGAATTTTGTGTGACCATGTATTTTTACTCGCTGATCACGAATATGATAGTGAAAATACCCGCAAATTTGATTTTCAAGGTCAAAACTCTCGAAGAATGTTTTTTTTAAGTTTTTCTATTTTATCGTAATAAATATTGATCTTAGAGACAATGTTTCCTACAAAAGTCGTAGCCTATAAAAAGATTGATCTTTTATGTTCTATACAATTTTGGTCGCAAAAATCCGTTCATTGATCAAAGTCCAAAAGAACAAAAGGCACTTAGGGCTACTGGAAAAAGGCGGTTTGATTCACCTGAAAGAGTAGAATTTCTGAACGATCTGTCTGACTCTGATTTCGAACTTTCGGTGTGTATGCCTTTTTTACTTATGCAGCACGGGATGCCCTTAACGCCAAATCCATAAGGGGTTGGTTTAAATTGTCTTAAGGAGTTAAGCGACTGTGAAAATAAAAAAAAATCGTTCGTCGCTTGAGGCACCTCAAATTGAAGAGAACGGTCCATCACAAGGTGGAGAAATCGCAGATTGAAGGTAAATTCATTATCACAACGATAGAACTACGCTAGTGAAATTTTAAACGCAATTTTCTCGAAACTATGTTTTTCAAAACGGTGTACACGATTTCTCGACATCCAATGAACGGATTGACTTGACATTTGGTACACTCAATCACTGCAATAGTAGTTTAGTCTTGACCGACGTTTGTCTTCTTAACGTTTTTGTTCCATTACTTATTAACGATAATGTCATTTTTCCTTAAAAAATCGATTTGAAAATTCAATTTTTTTTTACGATTGTGACACGATAACAAGAAAAGCTCGTTCAAGTCTTGGCCGATATTGTCTATTTTAAGAAAAAAACTGTTTTTCTTTGTTTTAGATCAACCGGGTGGCCAAAATCAAGTACACCCTTGAGCCCCCCACGTTAAAGGTCCTTTACGAGATTGTTTATATCTTCTTTAATTATTAATATTTTTCTATGCAATTTGGTACAAAACTTTGTTAATGTACATACGGATAAATATCCAAACGATTTTTAACTCATCTTGATTATTGCCTCAAAACTGATTTTTAAAAATTACGGATACTTTTAAATTCCGTTAAATTAAATTAAGAGGTCTTCTAACTTAGACGCTAAAAAAGGCTATTTTAATGCATTTTTTTATAGGTTTATATTATAGATATTGATATAAAAGTTGTTACACTTAATGAATACACTTACGAAATACATAAAAAATAATTTTTTGATGTATTTATGTAACCCAAACAAACTTTAAACGCGTTTTTCTCGAAACAACGTTTTTCGACGGCTTATTGATCAAATTTCCGAAACTACTGAACCGATCCTTATGAAATATCAACCACATGTTCTTTACAACTATAGCTCTAGCGCATATCAAGAATTTTTTTTAATTTTGATATTTACTAATTTTTTGCCAAAAACGGTCAAAAAAACACGTTTTTTCGGTTTTTTTTTTCGAAAAATGGCCACCATTTTGTTATTTTTGCATATATAAAAAATCGTACGATATGCGCTATAGCCATTAACATACTGAATCTAAAACCGTCTGATTTTTTTTTCGGATAATCCATCTCCGAAATTTCATCAACAGCGGAGACCTACAATTTTTTAAGACATTTTTTTAACTACCATTTTCGTCTATAAATAGTGACTCAAATAAATAAATAAAAATTTCTTAATGTATTTCGAAAGTGTATTCATTAAGTGCAACAACTTTCATATGAATATCTATAATATAAACCTATCAAAGGAATTCGTGAAAATAGCCTTTTTAGCGCCTAAAGTGAGAAGACCACCAGACCAGAGTTGTGGCGTTTCCGGGTTAAAAAAACATAATTAAATGTCGAGCGTGGTATTTCGCTTGCACGTCACACTCGTTATTCGTTTGAAAAGTATCCGAAATATGTATGCGCATGTATAATTACCGTCTCCACCTGTTCCAGAGGTCGGCGTATCCGGCAACACGACCGACGTTCCAACCGGGTTTCTGCTCGAAAGAATTACCGATACGACCACCACTACGGTTACCGAACTCAATGCCAGGACGCACAGTATAACGGCGCATCGCCAGGTCCACAGCCATCTCGTAACTTAAACAATTGTCGAATTTCATTCGTACAAAACAAATTTCGAAAAAAATAAATAAATTACATTTACGATTTTCGTAAGTGATCGGCATTTGTATGGAATTGAAAAACTACGATGTTCTTATTGTGTAGTTTTAGGGCCTAGGGTTTATTGCTAAGTAACTATTTTCGTGGAGGGGTCAGCATAAGCTTGATATTTGAAAAATACGACTTCGTCAATCCGTAGTTTTATAGCCTATGGTCTTGACTTTAATTAGCAACGAAAAATTCTAAAAATTGCCCAAGTTATGACGAATTCCACGAAGGATCAGATTGCGCTGCGGTAAACCGCCTCGCTGCGATTTATCGTTCTTTTTTGCGTTTTTCTCGAAACTATTGTATTTAACGGCATAAGTCACTATTTTTCAATGAGAAGAAAAAGTCAAACTTGGCAAGACTATGTATCAGTCGTGTGCAAAATTCTCATACTCTCATAAAAAAAAAATATCGCGATGCAACCTGTTTCTAAAGCCCCAAGCTTTAAGGGGTTAAGCTACTGTGAGAAAGACGAACACTGGTTCGTCACTTGAATTGACTAAAATTGAACTGGAAAGTCCTACATATGGTTCAGGAATCGCGGATTGAACGTAAACTTATGATTACACCGAAGATCTACTAGTAAAACTATGAACGTGTTTTTCTCGAAACTATGTTTTTCAAATCGGTGTACATGATTTCTCTACCTCTAACGAATTTACTTGCAATTTGGTATACTTATGCATTGTAATAGCAGTTTGGTCTTGACCGACGTTTTTCTTCTTAACATTTTTTTTCTTCATTACTTATTAACAATAATCGTGTTATTCTTTCTCGAAAAATCGAAAAAAAGTCAATTTTTTTCGATGATTGAAACACGTTAACAAAAAAAGCTCGGTCAAGTCTTAGCCAATATTATCTATTTTCAGAAGAAAAAAAACTTGTTTTTTTTTTGTTTCAGATCAACCGGCTGGCCCAAATCCAGTACACCGCTGGGCCCCTCACGTCCCAAGGTTCTTCACGAGGTTGTTTACAACTTCTTTAATTATTAACATTTTTCTATGACATTTGGTACACAGCTTTGTTAACCCTTCGACTGCACACTGGGTCGTTTTGACCCCATTGTTCTTTCAACTGACTGTATCGCAAAACTGTTTATGCAGTAGTGCGGTGAAAGTGAAAACATTTGTTTTGGTGAAATTTGGTGTTTTGCTGCTACATGTAAGTGAGTTACGATAGAAAATGCTCATAGATATTTTTATTTTGCGCTACTATAGTAAATTATGTATTTAGAATGCCGATCATAAATATAAAACCAAGTGTCCGTTATGCAGGAGGGCTATGTGCAACAATCACCGAATGTACTTATGCGTCGATTGGGGTAAATGTGAATAATAAGTCATTGAAGTAAACAAAATGCGGAAAATATACGTTTTTAACAAATAATCTGCCGAAGAAGTCGATTTTTTCAAATTTCCACTGTCCCGAAAATGCTCAAGTTCAAACCTCCGAATAAATATACTTTTTGGAAAGACGGTCGACACTGTCTTTTTTCGTATTTACAAACCTTCCGCTTTAAAAAGCTCAAAGGACTTTTTTATTTCGAAAAAAACAAAAAATATGATCTTTTACGTGCAAGTACGGATTTTTCAACGCATCTCCCACTTTGAACGAATGTTTGGACACTTAATTTTTGTTTTTCTTAACAAAATAAATTTTGGGCCACAAAATAAGGATCATTGACTACAAAAACGTCTCTACAAAAAAATGCATATTTACCGAAATACGACGATCTGAAAAACGTCTGGGGTCGGAATGACCCCATATACAGTCGGAGGTTCGTGCAGTCGAAGGGTCGAAGTACATACAAAGAAATGTCTAAACGATTTTTCAATCATCTTATACCTTCAAAATGAACTTTTCTAAGTAACCCTTATTTTCGGATCATCACAGTAGCCTAACCCTTCAAGCCCTCGAACTATTTTCTACCCGGCCGACGGTTCTAAGTCCCCACCCTCAATATTTTCTATTCTTCTTCATCGAGTCCACTGAAAAACTGCCATGCGACGTGCAAACGTACCGTAATATTAATTCGAATTCAATCTCGAATGGAACCAAAACATATCTGGTTTTCCTCAACGACTAACCACATAAACGTTTAAAAAAAGAACCGGTGTGCTCGTCTAGTGGTTAGCGTGAATGCCGCTAACCCAGAACATCAGGAGGTCGCGTGTTTTCGATTCCCGGTCTCCCAGTACGGAGAAAAATAAATACAGGCGTGACGTAGCTCTAGTTGTACAAGAATGTGGTACGGACACGAACCGGTACGTGTGTGTGTCGTGTGTATCCCGTGTAGCCCTGTAGCCCATGATTTTTTTTTCTCGACGCAACGCGACTAGCTCCTTTACTAGGAAGTGAATCTCGAACTGGCTGTATTGGTATAGGTTTTTTCGCAGTTTCCCTAAACCCAGGGCAGAAATGTCACGGTGAATGCAATACAGAGGGGGAAGTCGACTTTGGTCGGTAGGTGGAAAATGGTGGAAATGTAGTAATAGGAAAGACCTTGTACAATGGAATCTACAATAAAATATATTTAACGGGCTACATGTACCTAGGTGGGTCAAAAAATTGCATTTTCCAATAATATTTCGATTCGATAGTATCACCTCTTAGCTATATTCCCTGAAAATTTTATTGAAATATTCCTAAAATGGAGTGAGCTAGAGCTTCTAAAAGGACGAGCTGCAGTAGCACCATACTTCAAACTTTAAAGGTGGACATCACCGTAAAATTTTCGCAAAATCGCTTTGTTGGAAGCACTTTTAACAAAAACCTTTGAACCTTCAAAAATATTATGCATAATCGTTTATAGCTGAAAAAAAAAGTTTTAACCCTTTCAATACGTCGAAAAAATCAGTTTACTGCGCCTCATTACCGGAAACAGTTATTTCTCCTCCAAGTGATTATTACGATGAGATAACTTTTCTGTCTGAAACTTGCTCAATAAGGGTGCGAATTCCTCACCACTGAAATGCGCCTATGTTTTTCAGTAACTGGGACATGTGTTGGCCGAGCAGCAATTTCCAAAATTTTCCCAGACTGGGACGGCATATGTCCCGTCAAGTGTGAAAGGGTTAGTGATTTTCAAGCTATTTTTCAGGAGCCTCTCCGAACGCTGAAAAGCGTCTTCAGCGACGCCACGTCGGTAGACGCAGTTCTCGACTTTTGTAAGCCTATTATCTTTGGGGAAAAAGTTACCGTCTAAAAATAGTTTTATCTTCTGCCAATAGGTGGTATTGGATTACGGGAAAAAATGTCATCAGCTGTAGCGTCTATAAAACCGTTGACTTCAAATACGTTTTTGAAGTCCGGACGCAGCAGAACTGGAACAATTTTCGTACAATCGACTAAAAATTTGAACTGTACCTTCTTAAATTGCTTCAACAGTCAAGCACGAGCGCTTTTTTCAATTAATTGTAAATTGTAAAAAATATATGACATTTTATATAAAAAATTATGGTCGAAAAAAACGAACTTTTTTTCGAACTCGTCTCTATTTCCTTTTTCATTATTTTTTATTCTCTCCCCGTACTTGACTGCTAAAACTAATATAATTAACGAAAATATTTCAATCTTAGTTCTAGAATTAAATGTACGACAGTTCTACTGCGTGCCGCGGAGAGGGATGGCTGAAGGCCAGTAGTACTATGGCGTCTCGCTCGCCGCCATTTTGTATTCTTTTGACAATTTTTTTTTTTCAATTCAATTCACTATATAGCTACCAAAGCCTAAACGTTCTTTTGAGCATGTATTTTATTCCTTTTTTGAAAGAATATCCAAAGATAACGGTCGAAAATGGACGCATCGGTGGACATATCTCGAGAACCACTCGATGGATTGTTTCCAAATTTACAAGAGATACGATGAGAAACGTTTCAAGGTCTTCGACCGTCTCCCTTTCTTTTTAAATCGATCTTCACCATTTAATAGTTACGTAAAAATGACTTTTTTCATAGATTGTCTACGCTGGAGATTCAATTGGTCGTCACGACGTTGAAAAAAATTATTTAAAAAATCGACTCGTATTTATTGTCACCTTGAACAACCCGTTCGGTGTTTAGATTTCGGAAGGACCGTTTAAGCTGCAGTGTCCACCGCCAAACGTCGCAAAAAAATTTGATCATCTGCCGGCGGCCATGTTTTTGTTATTTTTCTGTATTTTCGTTGATTTTTTCAATGCTCTCAATATACGTACCTTTGTGTTTAAAAAATGCGTTTCTTATTCCCCAACCGTTTCCCAGCAAAAAAGATTCGGCGTGTGGCAATTTTTTTCGGGCCTTTAAGTCGTAGCACCTTAAAAAAGCAATAAACTGTCGATACTAATAATCACCTTTCTCGTAATCATCATGAGTAGGTGGAATCAAATGATCAGCCTTGGCGGAAAGATTTCGATTAACATCCGAGCTTCGACCATTGCGTACATCGCCGGCGTAATTGTCGATGGAATCGCTCCCGTCGCCCTCTATCGGATGCGCGTTCGTGTAAACAAACTGTTTTATCGTAACGGGGCCCTTGTAAAAGTTCGTGTTTCCGACGTGAACGTGTTCGGAATTGACGATGTTAACTTCGCCGAACGAAGTCTCGTCGAGATGGGGCATCGTTTGTTGTACCGCGTTGCCATTGCACTGCTGCTCTTCGCCGAAGTTTTGCCGCGTCGTAACGACTTTTTTCCTGATCCAACCGTCAGGATTGGCGAGCTCCGCATCCGTCTCGTAGTCCTCCTCTTCCTCCGTTTCCAATTGCACATTTTCATCTCTCCCGTAACTATCGTCGTGTCCCTCATCGGTCGCGTTCTCGCCCTCGCTGACTCGCGCGATCTTCCATTTTTCGTTCGACGAAGCGTCCGCGTCGGCTTGACGGTCTTGCCGATTGTGAGCGTCCCGGAAATTCGGCGAGTCCAGCGCCAACTTCCAATCCGTAGCGTTGCTCGTTCCGTTGCTCTTGTTACGCGTCACACCGTTGCCGATGAGCTTTTCCTGTCTCGAAGCGTCGTTCTCGACGACGATTGTCGGTTCCCTCGATACCGGTGGTGGACGCTCCCGCTGCTCGTTCCTCTCCTCATCCTTATCTTGGCCAGTTACCATTCCATCCGCTCATAACTTTGGCGACGTCAACGAATTATCCGTGGCTCCCGTTCGCGCGATCCCATCGTCCTCGTGCCAATGCGCTCTGTCCGCCCACCCAGGACTTCGTGCAACGACCATCGATCAAAGATCAACGAGCGTGCGTGCTGGATTATATACTTATCACTCGGTATAAAATTGTTGCGCATTAAGGTATTCCTCTCACAAACCCGAATATTTAACGATTAACTGATTTTCGTCTATAATCATGTAAAAACGCATCCCAGTTTACGGGTACAATTTCAAATCAAGTTATGGAACTTTAAACGAAAAATGACGACTCTAAAAATTGTCTCATTCATACGGCGCCTTATGGAGATAACATGCTGGCCATATTTTCAGGGGGTCGCTGGATGTTCAAAGAAAATATCAACGATGAAACTTCGAAAAATGTGACTAGCGGAAGAATTTTGGTAGCCGCGACTTTTCAGAGAAAATGTAAAAATGTCTAAATGTAAATTTCGGCGATATTTTTTATTCGAGTTTATCGTTGGATATGATAATTGATGTGACTTATTTTTATTAAGCGCCACTGTAATTTAAACAATGATTCGGAAGGGCCGTCGGAATACCTTAATTTCGATGTACACGCACTGTCACAAATACTCCTGCGTGTGTCTATATATACAATTTCTTACGTTCGGAAATTTGATCAAACGAACACCGCAGTCTTTCGAACTGATAACAATCAAACTTCCACATGTGTGTACTCAAAGATTTTACACTATCTCGAAATTTGAACTCGCGGCGTTTCACTTTCTTTTTTTTCAATCCCGCACACCTGTCCGGTACGTCTTATTTTTATTCTTCAACATGTCAAGGCTAAAATTTAGCGTATGTGTGAACTGATGGAGTATTTGGCTCGTTATAAAATGGCTCCCGTCAACTGGAGAAAAATGCTATCGTTATCTCTCGCGCTTAACATCGTATCACAGAAGGCTCCGCGCACTTGGGCAAACGCGAGTTACAGGGAAACACTCGAATTCGAGACGCAGTCGATTTCACCTTTTTTCTCGTGTTATGTAATTTTATTATTATTATTATTATTATTGTTGTTGTTAAATTTATTGTATTTATGTGCGTATTTATCGATGAGTAGGAGACTGACTGTTGGAAGCCCGATCTGTGTCTGCACAGAAAGAATATTTTTCCGTGCGGTATGACTTTTCGCAAGCTGCGTGCAACAACAATTTCCGTCGTGCGTGTGTATTCGTAAGCGTATGGTTTTCCCAACCTTTCGATATCACTGTGCCCCTTGGCCGTCTCGCCGACTATTCAAAATGCGTCATACATCGCGCTCCGTCCTCTTCTCTTCCTGTCGCTTTCTTTATCACCCGCGCGAAACCTGCTGCAGCTCACCTGACGCACAACGAATTAATCAAACGAGAGCTTCGTTCGAAAAATCCCCGACTAATGTTGAACATTAACGCAATCTGGGGTTTCGAACGAATATCGACGACGGGGTTTGCATTTCCGGTACGTTTTACAGATTTATAATGTTGGAACAAAGCGCCGAGACTATTGGATGTTTCTCTGAAATGGAAGCTGTTGAACCGCGGGTGTTTGGGAAGGGATATCAATTATGAGCTCATATTTTCAGTAAAGTTACGCAAGGACAGTTTTCAGACGTCACTCGCTTGACTAGTGACACAAACCGTCGGTCGTGCTCGCGGTTTTACGCAAGGAGACTATAGAGAAGGAGTCCAATCTTCGTATGATAAGACGGCATAAGAAACGTTCGTAAATTTGGCCCAAGAGCGTGGTGTTAAATATCGCCTGTAGGCGTCGTTCGTGTGCTTAGTGTATCAAAAATATAGTAATACAGCCAGTGCACAGGGCGAAACTGACTGTCATGGCGGCTTATTGTTGACGCGTGTCAAAAAAACATCTATCGTGCACTAAGATTGTTTGTTTGCAATCCAGTTCGTCTATTTAGTTCAACGCAATAATTGGTATGACAATTTTTACAAAGTTCTTACATTTTTGTTCAATTACGAAAAATGTATTATGATATCGTAAATAATTTTTATAATGCATTTTTGGATAGTTACAAAAAACCATCAACCATCAATAAACACATTAACGTTAATAGCTTTTAGTAATTATTACTATTTTTATTTGCTTTATTATGATTCTTATAACAAATGTAATCAATAATCAAACTAATTTACCGATAAAAGGCATCCATAATGCAAATTTTTCTCCAAATTTTTCATAATTTCTCATATTTTAGTCATATTTGAGATTTTCGGAGGAAAAATAATTTAAAACGGGTTCAAGTACTGGTCTATTTCCCAAAAACATGTTTTTTTTACTGAAAATTCATGATTTCTAATTTTTTTCTCCGGAAATTTCTCTTTTTCCTATGACCTAAGTGAACGGCTGCGGAGATATTCGGAGAAAAGTTAAAGATGAAAAGAAATGAGATTTTCGTAAAAAAAACTTATTATTTTTTTTTCCGGAAATTTCCCTTTTTCCTATGACCTGAGTGAACGGCTGCGGAGATATTCGGAGAAAATTTAAAGATGAAAAAAATGAGGTTTTCGTAAAAAAAAACTTGTTATTATTTCAACTTGTTATTTTACTTCATATTTGTTATTTTACTTCAAAACTTGTTATTTCATTTCACATAATTTCCGAGATTTTCCCGTGATCGTAATTAAAATGATGAAATATTCGGAAAAATTAGGAGAAATTCGGAAAAACTCGGATGTTTGCGTAAAAATAATTGTCCGCAAAACTCCGAATTCTTCATACTTGTTCCAATTCATAGAAAAATCCGGAAAAAATCGGAAAAAATTTCCGGAAAAAATCGGAGTTTTTCGGAGAAAAAATTTGCACTAGGGATAACAAATAATTTCAATAAAAAAAATAATTCCAGTTATAATAAACCTTTACGAGGAGAGAATCGAAAGCAGTACCTCGCACGGTGCCATACGGTTTATTGATATTGTGCGTAAAATTAAACTTAACAAATAAACGCACCTCGGTAGTAGTTAGATTGTAGACTTTAGACTGTTGTTATCAGCGTCTTCAAGTCTTGATCCAATTTCAATAAATGTAAAATGATAGCTCATGGTAGCGGTGAGTCTCATGATGCAGTGGATGATGCTCGCTCCTGCGTAGTAAGTCTCTGTGTTGGTACTGTCGCTGAGGGTGGTGCCATAGCTTATGCAAAGGATATTTCCAATGTGACTTTCGGATTTATGGCTTCAATTCGTTTCATGAGTTATCGTTGTCTAATGGCTGTCACTTTATGAGCGTTTGTATATGACCTTGTAGTATAGGCATCACTTTTAGTTCACTAGGTGATCTAGGTTATTGCAATTTGCACAGGGGAGGAGTTGTTTATCTGATGAGCCATTTAAAGTGCGTTTTCCGTTTTCGTGTGAAGCACTACACTTGACGCAGTGGTACGTGAGGTTGCAATTTACACTTGCATGTCCTAGTCGCTGACATTTTTTACGTGCTTTACACACTATAATCTCGGCCACCTAACCACATTTGAATGGAATTTATATTTACGTCGGATATAAATTGTTATCGCATTTTTTAAGTGTTTTTTTTTCGTAATTAGGTAGGTAATTGCATTACGTCTTAAATGTAGAAACATCTGAAAGCACTACTACAGCTACACGAAATTTATTTATAAAATTAATTAAGGTTAAGAAAATTAAAATTTTCAGCTCATGTGACAGCTAATAACAACACAGACAGCTGATAACAACGAATGTGCAAAACATACATGTATATATAGCACACGATGACTAACTTTCCCAGCGCCGCTTATGCGGAACCCAATTTTGTCCCATTTTTACGGACGCGCCAGAATACGGAGATTGGACTCCTTCCTTATAGTCTCCGTGGTCCAATATATGGCGCAAAAATCGCGGATTGAAGTTTTACAACTAGAATTGACTTGGTTTGAAATTTGGTACACTTAATCCGTGTAATAGTTGTTTAGTCTTGACCGACATTTCTATTAACTTTTTTTCTTCTTCACTTATTACCAATGATATAAATTTTTCTCGAAAAAAAAAACGAAAAAAATGTCTTGCTGATTGAAACGCAAAATTGCTTATAACTACTTAAATTATTATTTTTTAAAAGAAATTTGGTACACAATTTTGTTAATATACATACAAATAAAAGTCCAAAAGATTTTTCAATCATTTCACTTAATCCTTGAAAATACATTTTTAAATAACCCCGATTTTTGGGCCATCACAATAGCTTGACCCCTTGAATTTTAAGCACCACACTTGCATTACTTCTCCGCGGCGTACCGAAAACATTCCGCACCGCTCCAATCGAGTACATGCTTGTGCAAACGCGAATATTTCATTTATAAACAATTTTTCCACTTACACGTAAGTCCGTATTATTATTTCGGTAAAGAAAATTTGAAAAAAAAACAGCCTTAAAACTCTCCCTCATTACAATTGCATGGCAGGTAGAAACAAAACTCGCGAATTGCGAGGCTTTAAAAACCTCCGGGTGGTTCTCGAAGCGCAAGTTCCGGTGAAGTGGTGAAGGTGCAATTTTTTCGAAAAGGTTCGTTCAAATTCGAAATTTCGGCTCGCGCCTTCAGCCCTCCTCTGTCTATTTGGTCCTTGTAGATGGTTTGATTGTTGGAGGCGTACAAAGGATACTTCGTCAATATCTGAAAAGTAGAAAACAGCTGGCTGAGGAAACATAACTGTAAAAGATATTCGACCGAAATGAACTTACGCTCTCATCGGTATTTGGCTTGTCCAGAAAAGGAATGAATTGCGGGTCGCAAAAATTGTCGTTGTATTCAGATGGATTAGTACCGTCCTCGGGAATTATCTCAGGGGTTTGGAGTTCTCGCCAGACACGTTCGCTGATGATCCTCTTTATCAGATCCCTACGACGACCTTCCGAAATAAAATTCATCCAACTTTTGCTAACTGCACAATAAACAACCGTGGCAAAAAATCTGTAGCCTTCGTATTTTTGTTGGCGATTAAAAAAAATAACAGTATAAATTTTGTTTCTCGAATAAAAATTAAATAACTTTGGATAAGTTTAGTATTGTCGCTGAGAATAATCTGAGAGTAAAAATTCTGATAAAATTCTACCGCTTGTGGTTTTTCCATCTGGGACTGATGATTGTGAATACTCAAACTCACCTATCGTTTCCATCTTTTCAAGCTCTGGCCTGGAAAATGCATTCTCAGAGGCTGTTTGCCACCGATCTTTGTCATGCAAATCTTCAACTGATATCGAGAAAATTTGGCCACTGTCGTGTCTACCGGATCTCAGGTTGTCCAAAATACACGCTCGATCGGGTTTTCCAATCTCGACTAAATCCATCCTCGATAACTTCTAAGGAATGCAAAATCCTCTAGAATCATCTTGAAGTATTTACCAAACAAACAAGTAAAGATAAAGCGTTTCCTCCTCGAAACTGTAGTGTTTTTAACATAAATTATTATCGACCATTTATAGGCCAACGAAAGTTTTACATCGTCGGATTTTCAATACCGACTGTATGTTACAATTGATCGGAGAATTGTTAACGGGCTCCATCTACCTAGAGGGGTCAAAAAATTACATTTTCTAAAAATATTTTCATTCGATAGCATCACCTTTTGGCTATATTCTCTGAAAATTCCATTCAAATATTCCTAAAATTGAATGAGCTACAACTTCTAACAGTTGGCCGGGCGGGCGGTAGCAGCACCATATTTGAAACTTTAAGGTTACTTAAAAATATTAGGGTAAATAGATACTAATGAAAATTGTACTAATCGTCATGGTGTATTTTCTGAATATGCTGGCAAAAGGAGAACGGATATTTTCGCACGAATTTATTGAATATTAAATTTTAAAGTTTACATCAATCTCCACTTGATCACATCGGTTGTACAGAGCAACGTCGTTACCATTTCAGTTTCTCGCGTATACCTTCCGCATTTATGAAAAAAGTGACCCAAAAAACGAATATTGTGTGCAGGATAGTGTACAGAACAATATTACCGAAAAAAATGGACAGGTTACCGATCTAATTAATGAAAATGTATGAAAAAGTCGTGTTCGTTGGGTCTCATCATTTTGATACGAACAAGTGCGCATGCGCATAATGATGCGCAACACGCAACTGCGCAATGAAACGAGCACATCATCAATTGCGCATCATTATGCGCATGCGCACTTGTTCGTATCAAAATGATGAGACCCAACGAACACGACCAGAGTGAGGCTTGTTGAGGAGCATGTATTGAAATGTGGCAACGACGGAACTATGGGAATAGCAAAACCAATCGAAAACCTAGCGCGCCAATTTCAAATACGTTTAAGTCAAATGCGCCTAGATGAAACTTATGCATTTATTTATTACGATGTATTCTCTTTATTCTAGCTTCGGTGAGCATAGTACGATGCTTGTGGACACGAGCACTGACAAATCGTCTTTTCCATCAGAAACTTTGCGGCGCACTAATCTTTGTTTATAAATAATTTGTTGCCTCCTTTTGCTCTGACATAACCTCTGAAAACGCCGACCGGCACGGAACGCGCGTAACACAGCTGCGACCTATGACACTCACTGCAGTCAACCTAACAGCTTCGAATTACAACAGAACCGTGCGACGTTGCCAAAGTTCGTGTCCATTTTAATAGGATTTTTAAACATCAACATTTAATTTTCTGATAATCCGAACTCCTTCAAATTGCC
The DNA here is from genome assembly GCA_963210295.1 of Ophion ellenae. NCBI lineage: Eukaryota > Metazoa > Arthropoda > Insecta > Hymenoptera > Ichneumonidae > Ophion > Ophion ellenae. The sequence continues at coordinate 24,399,529 of OY723395.1, forward strand.
ATATATGTAAATCATAATTACGATCATCTACAGTACACTTCAAAATATTCGCGATATTCAGTCGTACACGTCATCAATATTCTTATACAATAAGTTGGCACTGGTGACGTCGCACAATGTATTAGCACAGAAACTTTGTTTCTCCCCCCACCCTTCAAAAATGATTTGGCAACAACCTTAAACGCGTTTTTCTCGAAATACTGTTTTCAAAGTCGGTGAACACGATATCTCGAGAACCAATTGATCGATTGTTTCCAAATTTACAGGAGATAAGACGAGAACCATATAAAAGTCGTTGACGATTTCACTTTTCTAAAATGGATCTTCATTTTTTACTAGTCAAGTAAAAATTACGACTTTTTTCATCAATTTTGTATGCTCGGTTTTCAATTCGTCGCCACGTTGTAGAAAAAAAATCGACGAACGTCAACGACTCGTATTTATTATTAACTTGAATAACCCGTTTGATTTTTAGATTTCGGATGGACAGTTTAAGCTGGAGAGTGTCCACCGCCAAACGTCGCGAAAAACACTTCATCATCTGCCGGCAGCCATGTTTTTGTTGTTTTTCTGTATTCTTTGATGATTTCTTTTGAAGGCTCTCATAAAATGTAGCTTTGTGTTTTAAAAAATGCGTCCCCTTTGTCAGAAAAAACAAATTCCATATTTGGCCATTTTTTTCGGGCCACTAGGTAGATTATTTCCTTAATGAGGACTCACATCAGGGGTGGAAGACGCACGAATCAATCAACCTCGAAATCGAAGTAATCCAGAACAAACATTACCCGGTTTTTTATAAATATGAAAAACTCTTGTCATCGGAGTATCGAAAAAAACAAAGTTGACTTTGACACACGAGCTGCCAAAAACCGTACCAGCTTGGAGCGACTCGTTACCATGGCAACGAAGTCGATTCTCGTCCGATCGCTCTTTAGAATAGCCCTGTACAAAAGTTTCCCTCGCAAGGCGTTCCAAAATGCATATGGAAACTAAAAGATAAATTGATAAATTTATTGCGGGTGGACGTTTATTCGATTCGTACAAATGATCGTATCACGAATGATATCCCTAGGGTGAAAAATACGAGTGCGGCAATTTGGTAATTTCTTATTTTATTCGCTTCATTTGGAGTTCCTATATAATACACACTGTAACTACCCATTATTCCATCGAAGCACAATTATTTACGAAAGGTGACGGTGCCACATACGAGTGAAGGAACTACCGGTGGGCGGGGCGTGGACTGTGTACTCGTAGAACTGCGGTTCGACCAGTTCGTCCTTCGGACGGGTCTTGAAAATCGGCTCCCCGAAGTACGTGCCAACCTCCCATCCGGGATAGTCCTTCATGAGGTCCGCTTCCTCATCACGATTCTTTATGAGCTGCTTCAGAAACCTGAAAAAAAGCGCGATATACATTCATCTCCGCATAAAAAGTGTAAATTGCCTGAACATTTTTGCAAACCGAAGTAACGCAAAATTGCGGGTTACTTTTTCGTAAACTTGAATGAAACGATTCCCTTTGATTAGATTAGGATCAGAATACAATGGTCTGAAAAGCTATCAGATGCTGTACCTCCCGACTCATTTTAGGATAATCCACTTTTATACCTAAGCGTTAAGGGGGGAGATCCCTTTATAACGTGATGAAGAGCTTATGGCCGAAAATGAACCCGACGAGGAAGCTGAGGGACTGCCTTATGGCCTAGGAATTGCAGATCAATCTGTAGCTCATTTAGTCAGATTTTATAGCCTGGAAACTTTAAACCTGTCTTCCTAAAAACCACTTTAGCGTGAACCTCGCACAAGATAACTCAAAAAGTATCTGATTGAGTGGAAGATCAGATACTTTTTGATCGAGGGGAATTTTGAAATTTTGCAGATTTCTAGATCTCCACCCTCAACAGTCTTCTTCAATTTTTTAAAAAATTCGTCAAGCAACATTTGTTAAAAATCCAATTCGGCTAAGCACTTTTTGTCCAACTTCGCTGTGAAAATTTTCCAAAATTGTACAATGGCTCTACTAATGTTTTGGTATAAAAAAAAATGCGTTAGAAAAAACTTGGTCCTTTTGTGATGGACCACATTAGACGTCAACAACAAAGACCAGCCGTTTGGCACCCTCGCAAGGTGAAATTTATTAAATTTATGCAATATATTTATTATATTTATAATATTACTTTCATATTTACGAAATTATATTTATTATATTTATAATATAACTTTTAATAATAAACGCTAACCCATTGCTCGTGCAATTCATAAGCGACATTTTTCAAAAATTCATAAAGCAAAATAAAAAAAACGAAACAATTTTAGCTGATCACTCTTCTTCCTACTCAGTTGTAAAAATTTTCCAAAATTAGTACAAGGCACAAGAATATGCATTACAAAAAAACTTGGTCCACGACGTTCCACATCGGACCCCAACAAAAAAGCCAACCATTGGCACCTTCGCTACGCGAAATTTATGATATTCAATTATAATCCTCCTTCACTTTCAACAATATACTCAAATACAGTGCGAAACTGAAAACTGATTGTTCAATTAGCGAGCCGCATAAAAAAATTCGACATCTTTTGCTTTGTCCTAGTATTCTTTGGCCTCAAATTTGAGGCTTTGTGTTTGGCAGTGTGCGTCGGCGTGCAACCTTTGCAATTTCCACTACTCCACGGACCGCTACTCGGATGGGTGACCGCTCGGGCACACGCCAACTAGCGTGAAGGAAAAACTAAATAAAAAGAACGAGAGCAGAGAAATGAAGATCAAAGTCGCCTACATTCTGTCCCGCTCAGCCATCAATATCGCCTGTATGACAAATCGAGCGCCTCTCATCTCTACTTGTTCCCTCCTGAAAGATCTGTAATTCATGCTGTATCCGATCCATCCTATAGTGGTCGTGAGAAAGAATCCCGCGATTCCGGTTTTCCCTGTAACAAATTCGCCGAGAAAAAAGAAAAGACGGGACGTTTGAGAGGTTATGTTTACAATATTTACGTAATGGCATTGAGAATTTTGAACGAATGGAAAAAAGCGGGCTGTTGGGCACGAGAGTATTTCCTTACAGCCGATGACCGAACGAAGTTTGATTCTATCGGTTTGAATTGGTCCGTAACCGCCTGCCGGTGGCAAATCTTGCTTATAACCGATCTTCGACGCGGTCGCCATGTTCTCCGACTTCAAGTCGACAGCGGAGGTCTCTTGTAAAATTTCAGGCTCCCGTTCTGCATCGACTCGGCATACAGTTCAGTATATAGATATATATATATATATACACACACACGCACGCATATATATATATATATATATATATATATATATATATATATATATATATATATATATATATATATATATATATATATATATATGGAAAGAGACTATCAATAATATTGCGCCTGCGCGTTAGTTCGGCGAAGCGCCGTCCGATGTCATTGCGTGTCCGGTGGTCGTGGGTAGTCGGTAACGCCGTCACCTGAAACACCGACAACACTGAGACTTTTAAAAACGGAAAGCTTCCCCAGAATTGGTTCTACAGAAAGAGCACCATCGAAAACAGAGAAAATTTATTTTCTCACTTCGTTTGGACAAACGCGAGGTACGGGAATTTTTATCGGCCAAGCGTATCGCACACATTGTTCGGAGCTTCCGACACTGCCCGCGGGGCGGCGCTTCGTTCCGCCGATCACGACGCTGCGTGTGACATTCGCGTCCGTGTTTCCAGTTGTTTCCAGTTCCTCTACATGTTTGGTAATTCTCCGGAGTAAACATTGGACGCTTATTAACCGAGTAGCAATTATACTGCGCTCTCGAAATGGACAGGGATCTACGAACATTATGGTGCGGAAATTTGAGCAACAGAGTAACCGAGGATGTATTGTACGAGTTATTTCTGCAGGTAAGAGATTCGACGGAAAAGATCGTCCATCAGACTTTTGCACTGTCGAGCTTTGTTTGTTTTTCGGTTCCGTAAGACTCTTATTGAAAATCTCAGAGCTTCGTTAGTTTCCTCGGCGTTACAAGGTCGCTGCCGAAAAGAATTTTCTCGCACTCCTGTGTGGAAAGTCCGTCCGAGCAATTTCAACATTATCATTTCCAACCTCAAATTTTCGACTCAATCAATCGGTCCGTTTTAACGAGCACGACAAAATTCTTGCGGCTAACTCGGTTTCTCACTGAATATTCGAACGACAGGCAGGCCCGTTGGAGGATGTGAAAATTCCCAAGGATCGCGACTCCCGACCAAGGGCGTATGGGTTCGTGACGTACAAGCACGACGAATCGGTGGATTACGCCCTCGAGTTGTTCAAAGGCACTTCGCTGTACAACAGAGAATTGTGCATCAACCGCAAAGTGCAGCCGCCGCAGGAACAACCGATCCAACAACCGCAGATAATGGTGCCGATTAGCCACAATTTTATGGGCGGAATGGTACCAGCAGCGCCGTACGAAATTCCAATTGGATATTCCGTACCCTACGCCTCGCAGGACCAATCTTCTTACCACGGCCCCGTCAATATGCATCCCTCGCATCATCGCAGAAATTCCTCTAGAAAACACCCCTACCATCGTCGCTGACCCAAACATTTTTTCATCTTCCCTCCGATCTGCGTATCCTAAGCGACGTGCGAAACCAAACAGGAAATTTTGAGTTCACGCTTTCAACTTCCACGTGTACAGAACATCGGCGAGCACTCCGGCGATAAGCGTTTCCATTATCTTCGAACGATTCGGGACGATTTACCTTCCTTCCAATACAGGACAGTCAGTCCGTCATCTTCGTTTCACAATTCAACTGCAGTTTCATGAACAAAGTAACGTTCGAGAGTTTTCACTTGAAGCGGACTTTTATTTCGCGTACACGATTGAAAAGTCATCGAAAATCTGTACACTGTACATACAAAATGTGAAGAATAAGGTGTGAATAAAGTTTGTATTTAAAAGTCAGCTCGGTGTAACTGTCGACTGGAAATTTTCGATTGCCGTTCCGTACAGCGCGATCATATAGCTCGACAATTTGGTGCACTTGCCTCCCGGATCGGCCCTCTTTCTTTCCTCGCGAGAGCTCAATAATTTGGCGGCTCGTTTTGCGAGCGCGAGGACCGCGGCGTTTATGTTGCCGCTCGGCAATTCCGGGAGCACTGAAGCGTCGACTACGAATAGATTTTTCGTGTTGAAAACTCTGAAAAACGACAAGAAATGGCTGTTTGGAAAATGGCTCTGCCGTTGTTGCGCATTATTGACTCTGAAATTCCCGGATTTTTCTAGGTTTTCCATTCAGGTTTTGCAAATGACCCAGATTAGGGTCAAATAAAGAACACTTTGTTTTCATCAAATATATATGTTTTAAAATTAAATACCACCAGTTAAGTCTCGTTTTAATCATACTAGTATTTGTAAACGTTATAAACTGTACGGGAAAAATTATATACGTAGAAATAGCGATGAATCATTTTTGTGAAAAAAATCGTTTTTAACCGACTCAAAAGAACGAAGGAAATTCTCGATTCGACCCTTTTATTGAAAAATTATGTTGAACTTGATAACATAATTTTTGTTTAAGATCAAATATATGAAAATGTTAAAAAGTGAAATAATTTTGTTTTAAACTGAAATTCGTGAATTAATGTACACATTGTAAAGTAAAAAAATAAATTTAAAGCAAATACAGAACCTGTTCTTCATTATAAACAGAAATTTTTATGCCGGTGTCAATAAATAAATAAATATAAACACTTATCTATAATAATGATGATGTGGTTGTGTATCGACAGATCGAATGCGAATGTATAGAGCTTCACGGTATATTAGTTTTCAGTTCTTTAAATTTTCAATGTTTGGCAGTGACATAACTTTTTTTTCGTATATCATGAAGAGTAATATAAATATTAAAAATATATCATTTTTATACTGTTCAGTTTTTTTTTGTCAAGTCGGTTTCATTTTTCGTAATTCTTGCAAAAAGCAAATTTTGAGAAAATTTCAGAGAATTTCCAAAATTCCCTGACTTTTCCCTCATTATTCCAGGAGGAAAGAAACACCCTGAGTTTTTTCCCGTTTTCCATATGAGTACAACCCTGCTGTGATATTGCGATAAATTATAAAGATTAAAATCGCGCCTCTATTGCATTTAATTTGTTTGCATAAAATCAATTTGTCTGGCCAAAGACGCTAAGAAGCGTTTCCTTTCAGTAACGTGAAAAAAGTAAGTAAAATTTCCTTAAAATGTATATTTTTGTTAACTCGTCATTTTGCTATAAGACGAGAAAAATGAAGGTATTTAATGGCTTTTACTTAAATTTAACAAACCTATTTTGTTGCTGCACTACTTTATAATATAATAAATAAAATGTCGTTTTAAGACCGAAATGAGCGAAATTTTAAAATCCGGCTTCGAGAATATAACTCGCAATAGTGATTTCCAACCTCAAACTCAATCTAAGGGAAAACTGTTGGTATGTGCTGAACACGTCAGGGACGTAAGAAGAGTTAGAGACAAAACATGACCCCAGTTTAATAATTGAAGCTCATGTCATAAGGCAAACCTCTATTTCTTCGACGCCTGACAAAACTTCTTTAAAGGTAAAACTGTAGCTATCGATTTGTTGCGTTGTTTAACTTCCGATTTGCCGTAGAAAGTCGTTAAAATTTGGATCTACTATTCCTTCCGGTATTTTTGCAATTTATTACACAGCAACTATCGTGGCCCATTTCTAATAAAATAATATTTTAAATTTGATTGCAAAAATCTTTGTTCATTGCGGGCGCTTCGTTCGATATCACTACTCTCACCGCTCTGCACGGAGCCAATAAAGAGAAAAAGAAAACCCTTTCGCAGTCATAGCGGCTCGGTGGGTTACACGGTCTTGCCCCCAGGTCTTGAAACGACGGTGGTACTCGATAGGCGACAAGTGGACCGCTTAGTGTCCAAGCTTTTTTTTCTTATCGTCGCCACCGTGTGTCGCTGTGAACGGGGGGTGTCAAGAGACTAACCTAAACCGATCATAAAATGTTTTCTCCCATAGGCATATGTGCGTATAACGAAAATCGTGACGCGTATAAAAAAGTTGGATATGCCTAAATAACTGTTGTTGACAATTTAATTCAGTGACAATTCAGAACTTTCAGGTTCCTAGTGCAGAGCGTAACAATTCAGCTCAACTATCATCGCAATACAAAGAACAAAATATCAATCATTTTTTTCATTGTCGCTTGAGTTTTGCACGCGGTTGATATAGGTTACGTTATATTTTTAAGCATGTGTGTATTGATTTTTTCATTTTAGCATGTAAATAAATGCATACTTTTTTCGTTTACTTTCCGTGTCATGGATATTTCTTACAAAGAAAAAACAAGAACCCGTATATCAAGACATTACAGTCTAAAGTCTACGCGCAGTACGCAAGACAGAGACATATGATATTGCTGTCTTCTTCGTACACGACACCCCCTTTCCTATGTGCACCATGGGGCCGAAGATTGAAGCAAAAGCTCGACGCTATGTGAACCTTTCCCGCTACCATCGTTTCAAGATCTGTATTTAAGGGGAAATATACACCTAGATGGTCGAGGTCGAGGATTTAGAAGCTATGAACATTCCGTCGACCGTACAAGACCTACACTATGGGCCTGGTATTGATGATTCTATGTGAGTTGACAATTTTCATGATTTATTCATTCCCAAATTTTCAAACGCGTTTTTCTCAAAACCACGTCTTTCAAATCGGTACCCAAAATTTCTCGAAAACCAATTAACCGATTGCCTTGAGGTTTTTTGTGGTTATTCTATACACCATTATCTAGTACTTGTCATAGGATTTTTTTCCGTTACTTAGTTTTTGTTTTATAGGCAAAATAATAACTAATTTTTGGCCCAAAAATCACTATTTATGTTCGAACGTCCGCCATTTTGTCATAAGTCGATATTTTCAAAATCGGCTATGACAAGTACTAGATTATAGTATCTAATTTAATAATCTTTTTGGTTTTTTTGTTCAGATGATTTTTGAAGAAACGCCAGTGGGTACCGTATACGCAGATTTTTTTACGACGCTCCAAGGATCATACAATATCCTTGTATATTGTTTATATTTTTAAATAAAGAAAATTAAACATATTTTTGAATGTGTATATACTTTTAGATAATTAAAACCCCAATCCGAAATTTCAAATAGTTTTCCTTGAAAAAATTCACAAAAATGACCTTTTTCCGGCTCCTAGGTGTATATCTCCCCTTAAGACCGTGGTCGGTTACGAAGTAACGGCACCTACCGGAACGACCTATCGACAACGTGACCAATTTTGCACGTTCCCGCAGGGTGATACGAGGTGAGAGTCAAATGCCGTATGTAACACTCCCAGTAGTCTCTGCTGTCGAAGGTAAATTTTTCGCAGCCTGGAAAAGGAGCTTCGTACAGGGAAGCCCCGATTTTTTTCATCGCGTCGGTTTTCGTCAGCCGTTTGACGAGTTGTATTCCTAAAAAGCGAGCGACAAAATTTTACAGAATTATTCCGATCGCGAATCTGTCGACATCCCTTACCGTCTATCAACGTGGAGACGTCCTCTTGGTGTGACAAATATTTGGGATCGATCAGCGGGTCGTCCAGAGGATTGGAACTGGCAAGCTTCACCTCTCCGGTACTCTTTGGATGCAGCAAGACTGGCGCTATCGTTATCGCTGTTCGGTGGGTCAACGGACCGAAATATTGTTCGAAAATCTGCAAAATTTTGGGCATTTTTACTAAGCTTGTTTTTTTTAAACATTTTATTCGCACATAAATTAAAAAATAGCATTCATTGCTATTGGATCGATTGCCGATGATTTACCTTGTCGGAAATGCCCATGGATTTTCTCAGCACGATGCCGTTGTCCTGAGACACTCCTACGGGGATTATCATTAATTGCAGAGCAGGAGATTCTTTCTCAACGCACTGTGACGAAGTATGAAACGATCCTACGGCCTCGATGCCGGCGGAAGTCCATGGACCTTGATGAAAAAAGGACGGTATCATAAATTCAACGTTTCTCGTCGAATTGTATAGATAAAAAAAATGATATTCGATGTGTTATACCTTGTCGGAAGAGCGAGTAATTGAGGGCGGAAATTGGATTTAGAACGGTCTCTAGACTCAACGGTGACGAGATATTGAGCGTCACTAAGTCAATTCCAGTCAGTACGTGATCTACCAAGTTTTGACCAACCGGCAAATCATTTATCACGTCAATCTGAACGACGGAAACAATCAGAAATCGCTGATTCACTTTACCACCGAATTTTGATTCTTATCGATTGTAAATAATCAAAGAAACCAACAACGAATAGAAAATCACCCAAATGTTCAGCGTTCACACTGGTATAGCCCCTTAATGTAAATACAAATAAATGTCCGAACGATTTTTCAATCATCTTATTTTACCTCGCTTTACCCTTCAAAATTAATTTTCTTAAAACCCCTCTTTTCCGTTCGTCACAGTAGCCTAACTCCTTAATTCGTTTTAATTGTTCAAATTTGTTCGACCTTTTTATTCTGACAATCGCCCAGACGTTCTTCCGTACTCTTATTGGAAATTCGCGACCTTAATTTGCAAAGAAGGCTTTGGATGAAGATTTTTAAAAAATTGAAAAATTAACCAAAGAATCGTTGCATTCCAACTAGGCGAACTTTACCGTCATGCGAATAAACATTATTCTGCTTTATCAGTATTTCGCAATCAAACGAACACGTCAGTAATCAGTGAAAAGAAAATCCCGAACGACGATTCAACGGTACGACTCACCCCCAAGCTCTGAAGATGTTTCCTCGGTCCGATTCCCGAGAGCATCAACAACTTCGGGCTCCCGATAGCTCCCGCGCTCACTACCACTCCGTTTCTCGCGAGAGCTCTGAATTTGTCGCCTCCTCTGACGAACTCAATACCTCTCGCGTCATCCCCATCGAGTATTACTTTGTTCACGTGGCTGTGCGTTACGACGCGCAAGCCGTGCTGTGATTTGTTCTCGAGGAGTCTATCGGTGCTCCATCTCTGGCCATTCTGCGTCATCAGTCGAACGGTCCCGAAGTCTGAGAGAACATTTTTTTTTCAATAACAAGCTTCTATTTAATGTACCAAAAAGTCGAAAATGATATTTTTTACCAAGTTACCTATATGTGACTATAAATAAAAGCTTGGGGCCATAAACTTTTTAAGTGTTTAATAAATTTTAACAATTCAGTTTCTTTAACCGTGGCTAATTTGGCACAATAGTTATTAGCGAAATTATTGTTACACGTTTATAATCAGATTCACGATTTTATTTTAGATATCTAAAGTTGTTTTACAGTAAATTAAATACAGTTGATATGTTAAGGGATTTATGTAAATTAGAGATTATATGTCTAAATTTTGAGCGCCCCAAGCTTTTACTTATAGTCGCATGTAGGTGACTTGGTAAAAAAAACTATTTTCTACTTTTCAAATTTCAAATTTACAGGAGATACGATGAGAAACATTTCAAGGTCGCTGACCATCTCACTTTTCTAAAATCGATCTTCATTTTTTAATAGTTACTTAAGTATGTGTAAAAAGTATTTTTGAAATACAAGCTTTTATTTAATGTTCTGAAAAGTATAAAATACATGTACTCTTTATTCCTCATTATACGACGCTTTGCGTTTTTTATAGCCTACTCGCATCTCCATAAAGTTGCGCTTATATGCTAGTCCTTATATGTAATGCTAAGCCATCAAATACTAAACTAAAAGTAAAAAATAATTTGTTTACCAAGTACCTTATATGTGACTATAAATAAAAGCTTGGGGCGCTCAACTTTTCAAATGTTTAATAAATTTGATCAATTCAGTTTCATTAACCGTATTTAATTTGGCACAATAGTCATTAGAGAAATTATTATCACACGTTTGTACTCAGTTTCAGGATTTTTATTTAAGATATCTGAGGTTGTTTTACAGTAAATTAAACACAGTTGATATGTCAACGGATTTATGTAAATTAAGGATTATATGTCCAAATTTTGGGCGCCCCAAGCTTTTATTTATAGTCGCATATAGGTGACTTGGTAAAAATTATTTTCTACTTTTTAGTACATTAAATAAAAGCTTGCTTTTTAAATATATTTTTTTTAAATACAATTTTTTATTACTTTTTAGTCTCTAATTGATTTGACTAGTTAGTCATTACTAGTAGTTTACTACTTTACGAGTTTGTACGTTAGGAACATGGAATGCTTGTAAAAAATCATGAAGACTGTAATTGGGATTGAACTTAAGACTAATTGCTGCATATTAACTTTTCACATTCATACAGTCAGCTACGATTTTATTTGCATGATTACATATCGCTAATTTTACATGAAAAGTCGAACATTTTATGGATTTTTGTTTGTCTTTGTTTTTAAAGTTGAATCATTATCACTTCTAGATGCATGTTTGCAAAGTTTCTGAGCTCCAAGTACTCGGGAAGTGGGTGAAATATCGATTTTCCGTTTTGCATTGCACAGAAAGTTAAATAAGAGCTTGTCAAAAATTACACCGAAACTCGGCAGGATCGTATCGTCGCAAACGCAATACGTTACCATTTTCCACGCCGGGCGAAATTTCCCGCAGCGCGTCGAGTACCGTGTCGGACAAGCGAGTGCGCCATCGAGGCTCGTTGATCGTCGGATCGGCGTCCTTCGGCTGGTACTCTGAAACTGTGAGTAGCGAATCAAGGACTACGCCGAAGACACGAGAACGAGCCGATCTCCGATAGTACCGGCGAATTCCGGGAACCAGCTGGCGTAGTCCTTGGTATGTCCCGTCACGTGAGCCATGTAGTTCAGTCTGCTGGATCCTCCGAGAACTTTTCCTCGCGGCCACAGACTTTGCTAAAAGTGAACATGCGACGGTTTCGGTAGCAAAGAATCCGGGAGGATGTTCTACGAGGCGCCCGTAACTCGCGCATTTGACTTACGTTACGCGAGAGTCCCTTGCAGGCGTGTCGCTGCGGCACTGTCTCGTACCGCCAGTCGTAAGGAGATCTTTGGAGAAGTGGAGCTAAAATTGGTATATCGAAGAAGTACGCGGGCCGAGCTCCCGCCTCGACCAGCAAGACGTTGCATTTTCCGTCGCAGAGCCGCGCTGCTAAAGTCGCACCGGCGCTTCCAGCTCCGACTGGAGAAAAAACAAAGCCCGGGTACAGCATGATGGAGCAGTTTTTCATCGCCGACGTTCGACTTACCGATGATGAAGTCGTACAGACTGTTGTTTCCGTAAGTATCACCGAACCACCAGTCACTGTACCTACTCGTGGAATACGATAGTGCGAGGTAGTGCGCGAATATGTACACGGCCAAACTGTAGATCCCGAAAGCGCATATTTTCACCAGTGCGAACATTTCTTCAGCAGCCACCGAAACGGCAATTCCGAATCTTCGAAAACAAATTCTCTTTGGTCAGGAAATTGGGGTAAATTGATTTCGAAGCCGCATGTTTACTCCTCGCGCGGATTGAATAAGCGACGCCAGGTGGCGAAATTGCCAACCGGATGAAATTTACTTCGTTCGAAAGATCGCGGGACGTTCGTTAAGGGGAGATATACACCTAGATGGTCGAGGTCGACAATTTAGAAGCTATGAACATTCCGTCGACCGTAGAAGACCTACACTATGGGCCTGGTATCGATGATTCCATGTAAGTTGACAAATTTCATGATTTATTCATTCCCAAATTTTCAAACGCGTTTTTCTCAAAACCACGTTTTTAAAATCGGTACCCAAAATTTCTCGAAAACCAATGAACCGATTGCCTGGAGGTTTTTTGTGGTTATTCTATACACTATTATCTAGTACTTGTCATAGGATATTTTTTCCCGTTACTTAGTTTTTGTTTTGTAGGCAAAATAATAACTAATTTTTGGCTCAAAAATCACTATTTATGTTCAAACGTCCGCCATTTTGTCATAAATCGATATTTTCAAAATCGGCGATGACAAGTACTAGATTATACTATCTTATTTAATAATCTTTTTGGTTTTTTTTTCAGATGATTTTTTAAGAAACGCCAGTGGGTACCGTATACGCAGATTTTGTTTACGACGCTCCAAGGATCATACAATATCCTTGTGTATTTTTGATATTTTTAAATAAACAAAATTAAACATATTTTTGAATGTATATACTTTTAGATAATTAAAACCCCAATCCTAAATTTTAAACAGTTTTCCTTAAAAAAATTCACACAAATGACCTTTTTCCGGCTCCTAGGTGTATATCTCCCCTTAAGGTAGTCCTATCGCTTCACACTGGTCATACCCCTGACCATACTTGAGACTTGTACAATTTATATTTTTGATATATGTAAAAAAAATTGTAATGAATAAATTTTCCATGTGTAAACGGTTCAATGAATGTTCACATTTAATTAGAAAAATGAAACAATAGTTATTCCAACGATTCGCGCAGTACTTCGAAGTTTGATATTTGGCAATATTGGTTCTATCATCGTCTCTTTTTACTCAACCAGGCGAGTTTAACCTCCATGCTTTTCAACGTCGATCTGTCAAAACAATGTCAGGTGCAAGAAATATAAAGCATTGTATTCGAGCCACGACCTGGTAAAAAGCGTGGATAATTTGGGTCGGCGAAATATGTCGGTTAAAAATGAAATATGTGTGGAAATTCGAATGAGTGAGATGAGGTTAGGACTATAGTCAGCTGTTGCCTTGCTGTCACGTCTCTTTATCGTAGCAAGTGGTAATAAATCCAATACCGGAAGTTCAAATTAAACTTGATCTTACATTAAAATTCCGTCAATAAGCGTAGTTTTTTTCTACGAGCATTGGATTACTGCAAGTATGTAAATCTGATTATTTTTAAGAATCTGACGGATTCCATCTATTATATACACTTTTGTAGCGACCGGAAATTGGGTTTTTGTATGTCGTCTCGGAACTCCTTCACAAAAATACGCAATTTTAATATTTCTTTTCTCTCCAATTACCTCGATAAACGACCCTGAAATTTTACAGAGACGATTATTAATATATTTAGTGAAGCTCAACAAAACATTATGAAAATCCTATGGATTGAAGCCTCGCTTGACTGCCTTAAAAGCGGGCTTCTTCGCGAAAAAAACGCATGTGCTCTGAGGGAAAACTTGGACACGGCATTTTTACCGACTGAGCGTGTGACACCTTAAGAGCAGGGTCAACATAACCTCTCAAATCTTTTAACCCAGTCTTTTCATCGATGGTTAAGTTTTTTGCGAAACGGAAAGCATCGGGCGCTGGAGAATTTCCTGACGCAGAGCTTGAGGATTTTCTTGTACCCTGAATATTGTTCATCTTGGAGATATTTCCGTTTGAACATTTTAATTATCTCTCTTGCACTCACATATCACGTGGTACATCGTCTACGTCGCCTTAAAGCGAATTCTCCAGAGCATGCTGCTTTGTTTTTCCTTTAAAAAACTTAACTACTTATGCGAAAACTCGGTTCGAAAATTTGTGAGGTTATGTTGATCTTGTACATGCCCTCGCATGTACAAGGTTAACCTCACTATCTATCATAAGAGACTATCTTGTCGTAAGATCCCGGAGTTGAGTTCGAAATACGCAAGATGGCTGCCTCAAATCGACAGTTAACGCGGTCAGCATTGAGCGACGTCAATTATCACTATAGAAACAAATAAAGTAACGCGTTTATCAATATTAATAAATACAATCATTCACAATGGAATTATATTAAAACGTAGAGATAGTTGTTCAATTTTGCTGCCCAAACGGAGAACGATAATCATACGAAGTTCTTAAAGGGCTACATCTACCTAGAGGCCCAGAGAAATGGCCAAATTCCGATTTTTTTTCTGTGAAACGGTTGGTGACAAAAAGTATATTTTTTTAAACACACAGGTGCATATATTGACAGCCTTCAAAAAGGAATCACCAAAAAATACAGAAAAACCACAAAAGCATGGTCGCCGGCGGATGATGAAATTCCTTTCGCGACGCTTGGCGATGCACTCGCCAGCTTAAGGCACCACACCACGGTTCGTGAGCGGTACGAGGGTGTATTGTTCGTAATTATTTTCAAACGAACGATCAATGGAATTGTTTTTATTAATACTCATAGTCAATATATACATATAGAAGACTGTATACAAATTTTTGTACTCGGATCTAAAGTATAGTTTGCGGTGTACGCCGCTTCCAAGAGGACACTCCGACGAAATTGCTGCTCGGCGGTTGACAGCGATTAAGCCATACGGTTCATTTGAAAAATAAAATAAAAATATCTTTACAAACTAGACATATAGGTTAACAGCGTCAGGTAGGGGAGTTTCGATATCTAAAAAAAAATGGTGGACCAGCAAATTTTATTTCTGATTTTCATGGAAAATTTTCATCGTTCATAAAAAAAATAGAAGGGGGCCTTGTATTAAAAAAATCTCTACGTGGTGCCATAGAGACTGGATTTTCGAACAGTTCAAGACTTGGCGCATGCAAATCGGATGAATGGTTTTTTAAATATGTTGTCAACCAGGTTGAAAAACGTAGTTTCGAGAAAAACGCGTTCAAAGCCGCACATCTGCCGCTCGGCGCGGTCGTGCGCTTCGAACGGTTTCACATAATGCTGTGTCTCCGCCAATTTAACAAATTCCTTTTTAAAATTTGGTGAGAGCAAATGTATCTTTTAGAAAATGACAAATAATTTTTTTTACCGTGCTGTGGTGCCTTGAACGGTTCATCCGAAATTTAAAAACCAAACGGGTTATTCAAGTTAACAATAAATACGAGTCCTTGACGATCGTCGATTTTTCAAATCATTTTTTTTTAACAACGTGGGGACGAATTGAAACTCGCGCATACAAAATTTATGAAAAAAGTAACTTTTACGTAACTAATTTTTACGTAACTGTTAAAAAATGAAGATCAATTTTAAAAAACGTGCGATCGTCAACGACCTTCGAATGCTTCTCATCGTATCTCCTGTAAATTTGGAAACAATTCATCAAGTGGTTCTCGAGATATCACGTCCCAATTGTTTGAATACAATTTTTCCAGAAAAACGCGTTCAAAGATTGGACTATGGTGCTGCTACCGCTCGCCCGTCCGACTGTTAGAAGCTGTAGCTCATTCAATTTTCGGAATATTTCGATGAGATATTCAGGGAATGTAGCTAACAGGTGATACCATCGAATAAACATATTTTTGGAAAATGCAATTCTTTGACCCACTTAGGTAGATGTGTCCCGTCAATAACGCCACTTTTTATCATACACAAGGCTTTGAATTCCTTTTATATTTGTTTTTCAACACTGCTAGCTGACACCTGCGATGTAAATTTCCCGCCGCCGCGGGAGCACGCGACGCTAGCGCCGCCACCGGCGATCCGTTTTTCCAGCTCATACACCCACACACCCGCATCTCGCGCAGGCGATTCGTTGGCTCGCGCGAGATTTCCTCGAGGCAGCACCAACGTCGACCTCTTGCTTTTTCGCACGGCACTACGGAAGGGAGCGGGGTACGAGAAAGAGAAGAAAAAAAACGACTAAACGCACACGGGTCGAGCTTTGTTTTACGAAGAAGGGCGAGGTAAACGACGAGTAAGGAGTGTGCAGGGGTATTAGGGGAAGGAACTCCAAGAACTCGATAGGGAACAGAAGTATGGGGCTACCGCGATCGGGCGGCGGACCGCATTCTCTACCTGTGTGGTAAAACGCTCAGAAATCCCCCCAAGGGGCATTCTAAACAAAGGCCACTTTGGAACTGTGGGCGAAACGCTCTCTCTCTCTCTCTCTGTCTCTCTCCATCCTTCTCCCTTATACACGTTGATCCAACATCGTCCTCTCTCGTTACGAAACACTTTTCACATACTGTCTACAATTTCAGCCATCCCAGCTTTTCGCACATGAACACATGCATATAACGCTTATGCGATTCCATAGCCACTAGTGCGACTCGTTCACCATAGATGGCGCGCCTTTTTTTTTAGAGTTCCGTTAGCCGCTGAGAACCTACGATTTCATGTCCGCGACGACAAATCCTACGGTTGTAGTTGTTAAATTAAAAATTCGAAATAAAAAATTATGAAATTGTTATTAAATATAATAAACGCGTTTCGTTGTATTTAAGGGGATCCCTTTAGGCAGCCGAAAATAAGAGAATTTTCAAGTTTTCTCGGTGTCGAAACTATCTACGTAATTAAAATTTTATTTGTATATTGCCACACATTTTAATTCAACAAAAAAATTCAATATGGCGTACAACTTAGCGTCGGGTGCAGTGATTTCTAAAACGCACACGCTCCATGTGAACCTGAAAATGCCAATGAAAAGTAAAAATTCAAAAAATTGTAGGTGGTTGAAAAGGTATTCTATTTTTCACAAAGTTTTTACGATACCGTTTGTTTCAAAAATAAATTTCGAGAAACTTTAGGTTCACGTAGGCGATAATTACGATATCTAAGACTGAAAAATTTCGAAATCGTCGATCAGATAGTTTTTAAGTTATCTTGTACGAGGTTCACGGAAAAGTGGTTTTGAGAAAAACGCGTTAAAGGGTACTCTTCGATGCCGTTTGGATGTTGTTTTGTCCACCACATTCGGATGCCTATTGGACGACTTTTAGATGGCCGTGGTGCCTTGTCATTTTTGTGCCTTTAAGAAGATATCTTTCAGATATATCGATTTGATGACTTTGCGCTAACGTACCGACAACCGAAAAGAGTTAACCTTTTGTCGACACTTTGTTAACCATTAAAAGTTGCCGTATCGTTAACTATCGAACACAAATAAGTTATCTGCCAAGCGGACATAAGTGATACGTTTTGTCATACAAAACGGCGTCTTTTTGGACAACCAAAAAGATATCCGTATCCGTTTCGCGATATCTTTCGGATACCATATAGATAACATTTTGCTACCTGGGATTTTGCTACCTGGGTCCTAATGCCAGTTGTCAAAGATTAGTATCCCAAGTAGCAATTTTCAAAAAGTTGTCCAAAAGTCGGCTAGAAGAGTGCCAAATGTCCGCCCGGAAGTTATCTTAAAGTCAACAACCATCCAAAAAGATAACTGTTGGACACATGATAACTTATAGGTAACTTCCAAGCGGACATTTGGTACCCATTTGAACAACTAATAGACAACTATTTTGGAATCGCTACCTGGGATTCTATGTTCGCCACGAAAAAAATGGCGCGCAATTTAAAATGTCAGGTCTTTATGCGGCACCCTTTATTACACTGAATAAATGTACCAAATATCGAGTCAATCCGTTTATTAGATGTCGAGAAATCGGGTACACCGTTTTGCAAAGCATGCTTTCGAGAAAAACCGCGTGCAAAGATTTACCAACAGTCCTAACGACTTTTTGAAATTTTCACAGTAGCCTAACCCCTTAAAGTTTCAAGACATCAACATTTCTGTCCAAATGACCTACCGCTTAATCTACTATTCCGCAGCGATAAAGTAGTCTCTCAGCTTCCTCGTGGCGTTCATTTCCGGCCATAAGCTCTTCCCTACGTTGTAAAGCGATCCCCCCCCTCGAATCGAAGAATAAATAAAACCGCCTTTACGGTGAAGGCACAGGGGGCAGGTGGTGCGAGTCAAAAATCACTTTCAACGGGTAAAT
The DNA here is from genome assembly GCA_963210295.1 of Ophion ellenae. Taxonomy (NCBI): domain Eukaryota; kingdom Metazoa; phylum Arthropoda; class Insecta; order Hymenoptera; family Ichneumonidae; genus Ophion; species Ophion ellenae. Next base: position 24,418,140 of record OY723395.1, read on the forward strand.
ATCTATATTTTAAAAATATACATACTCAATATACTATACAGAAACACTTAATAGTTATTTACAATGTTTACACGATTCACCTATTCACACATTTTACATCGTTGATACAATAACACGTGACGCGCTACATTAACGAGACGACGAAAAAAAAAAAGAAATAAAAAACGGTATTATTTGTACAAATTTACACGCGTTTCCTTCGTTGCTTACGTTTTTTGTCCATCTCTTTTTCGTTCTCTCCGTCTTTCTCTCGTTCTTTCCTCTCTCCCTTTCGTTCTCTCTCGTAGAAACAATAAATAGTAATCCTTAAGCAGGTACGATTTTACGCTGGTATCAATATTTACATCGTGTGTGTGTGTGTATATATATATGTGCGTGTACGCGTGTTGCACATTCATAGAGTCCTAACAAGCAATGTCCTGCTCCCTCTGCGGCTTTTACACGCTCGAGAACGGTGGAGGAGATTGCGAAGAATAATCGATTCAGGGTTTGCGAACGTGACCACCAGTCTCGCGATAAGAGTCAGCCGATTAAGAGTCTCGAGTTTTTTCGCGGACCGACCACCGCGGAAAAAGCATAGTCCCGCCATTGCGGAAGGTGAGCGAAGGGTCGAACGGAAGTTGCGGAGGATTCTTCCGGAAGTGCGAATAGTACGGGCTGTGAGCGCGGTTCGACGGGGCGACGACGATTCAAACGAAACACTCCCGCTGTCCTACGTCTCCCTCAACTCGCGAACGAGTCTCTTGTTTTTTCTTCTGCTACCTTTTTTTTTAAATATTTTTCGCAGAAAAGATCTCGCTTGTGCGTGTGCGTGTCCCTGAGGCATTTCAACGTAAAAGTTTCATCCCGGAAACGTGACCATTTTTCGTTCGCCTTTTTAACGTGTTTGTTGTCAAAAAATATATATATATATATCCGAAATTATATGCAAAAAGATCGTGGGCTCATTTTTTTGGCATTTTTCGTTTTTAGTCAATTGAGCTTCGACGACTGGTGGAATTTTCCAGATGGGGTCCTCGACGCCTGTGGCTCCAAATCGCAATAACGCGGAACCTATCGATACCGCGCAAAAAAACCATTAGTAAGATTTTTCAGTTTTTTACTTGCATTCGAAGAAAAAAAATATTCCAGATCTACGAAACGATTCTTTTTATCCTTTTTTCACGCGATTTTTTTTAAACTTCAATATTAATGTTTAATATCAAATATTAACGTGAGAAACTTCATTGGTCAACATGCCATCTTTTGTTTTCGAATTCTCTATAAAATTACGATTTGCGACCAAGAGGGGGAATATTTCTCTTAGGATCCAAGTAGCTAGCAAATTATTCTTCATATTGCAATATCACATAAGTTTCTCGTTGAAACGCATATAGATTCCAGTATCCTCTTCGATCGACTTTCAATTATCCTCAAACTTCGAAAAGCCAGATCTAAACAAAAACGGCCCTCCGCAGCCTGATCTCAAAAAGATCGTCCTCTGACGCTATTGAATTTTCCATCGTCGAACTGCAACGGAAATTCTCTCTCATTCCCCTTTCCTCCATTTTTATCGCTATCCAAAACTCTTTCCCGGCAGCTACGGGTCGTCCTCCGACGAGGCCCTCAAAAAGAAGTTCGCCGAAACTTTGAGATCAATAAAAAAAATGTGCAATTCGAATTAAACAAAATATCGCTGCATTCCAACGATGCAAACTTCAATCGAAAATCCGTTCTTTTTTCAAAAATGAAAAAAGAGTGAAATCCAAAGACAAATGTCAAAAAAAAAGTTAGAAAACCAACGTAAAAAAATCGCGAATCGTTTCCGAGATCGTCATACTTATTTTCCGGCAGGAACGTTAAAACCCAGTAAAAATGTAATGACCAATTTGTCGCGTATCCGTAATTATCAATACCAATTCGACCAAAAGTCGAGAGCCAATTGGAAAAAAAAAGAACTTCGGCCATCCCGTCACAGCCCAATTACCGGATAAACGGAACAATGCAAAAATGAGCCTCGACATGTTCGCGCCACGAAAAATTCACACGAATGGAAAAAAAATGGTCAGGGTTTCGGAATGAAACTTTCACGTGAACCGCCTCATGTATATGCATGTACGTATATCCGTATACATGCGTATAAACGTGTATGTGTGCTTGTGGGTATACAGGTCCATAGCACCTGCGGATGCTTCCACATTAGTATCTATACCGGTTTTTCCTCGCCGCTGATGTGTACATGCACATAAACACGCACGGCTTTATTGATAAATTATATCTTCTGTCCCAAGGAGGCTTGGGTTGCCTCTCGGCCGGGGGGACGGATGGCCACGACGTAACGTCTCCGAGTCGCGGCGTTCCTTCTGGTACACGTGGGCCTGCCGTTTTTACGGATAGCCCGATGAAAGTTGGCCGTTGGGAAATATCCAGCGGGCGCGAGTACCACGAGTACACGTCCGAGTCTTCCAAGACCGGACCGGAAGTTCCAAATTCGCCATTCGCGTACGAGGATGAGTTTTTCGACGACGAAACGTGGCGAACACGGTTCGCAGCTTAACGAAACGTCGTTGGTGTCGTAGCCTTCCCAAACGCCATTCTCATTCTTCCTCTTTCTCGCCATTGCCTCTGATGCTCTCTCTCTCTCTCTCTCTCTCTGCTCCTTATCCAGTCGCACGCACCGGTTCTCTCGCGGACGTTCTCCTCTCGTTGGGAGGGAGCCGAGGATTTTCCCTTGCAACCTGAAGCGTAACCCGACGAGTCCGAGTGTCCAAGGATTTTGCCCGGCATTTTTCATCGTTGCGAGATACGCACGCGTCGAGCCAACACCGTTTCTACGTGTGTATAAAAAACAATTCTGGAATTTATACACACGTGTAAAAGGACAGAAAGAGAGAGAGGGAGAGAGAGAGAGAGAGAGAGAGAGAGAGAGAGGGAGGGAGGGAGGGAGAGAGAGAGAGAGAGAGAGAGAGAGGGCGAATATTTCGAAGGGTGTCGTTCAGCGACATCCACATCCGAGTACGGCCATGTCCTGATAATTCTTAAGCACGACCTTGTTCTCCTCGTCGAGATAAAGCATGGATATCGAGCTTAGTGCTGTGGGAACGCAGCATGCCTTCGGCACCATGTTCGGATTGGTCGAATAGACGAGATTCTGCACGATCGCGTGATTGGTGGAGTTGAGATGATCCGAAAGTGGAAAAGGACAATCGCCGTGGCAATAAAAGGCATCGTAGCCAGGTGGCGCGACGATCCAATCGTTCCAGCCGACATCGGCAAAGTCAACGTAAAGGGGATGTCTACGGCAATTCTCGCGTCCGTCTTTGCGGCGATTTTTGCGCATCGCGGCACGTCGCGCTCGTCTCTCCATTATATCATTGGCGGTGGCCATTTTTCTTCTACCGTCGTCGGTGTAGGTGAATAGGGTTGGCCTGCTCGAGGACCACGTCTCGTTGCTGTCGTCCAAGCTTCGTCGAAGCCTCACGTGATGTTGCTTATCGTCGCGTATCACGCTCCCGACACTCGTCGACTCGTTCTCATCTTGGATCTGTACTAGCAGACCGTGATTTTCGTTGCGCTCCTCGAGCCATCTAACGACCGCCGGATGTACGTCGAGGCTTATCGTACCGTTGCCACCTTTTCTGACTCTTTTGCTCTCTATGAGCCGCAGCATTGGTTTCCTCTTGCCCCGTATGCCCGGTCGCACGATGTCGTGCACCAAAATCCGTAGAGAGCCCCTCTGCCGTCTCCTGTCCGTACTTCCGGCCGCAAGCGTCGCCGTCTCGTTGTCCCTCGACGAGCCGACGATCCGCGACAAACTCAGCTCCGCAGCCTGCAGCTTCTCCTCCATAGGCATACCGCTCACGTCGAACGACAGACGGAAGTTATTGGGCGATTTGAACTTCTCGTCCAGTGGGCTCTCTGCGCGATCGGACGTAACCGGAAACAAACGGGGAGAAAACAAAAAAACAATCATTTAGCGTGTTTGAAAAAGCGACGATGTTGAAGTTTCCCGAGTAAAAATGATTGTATATACTTAGATACAATTATATAAACATGATATACAGGGTGTCCAATAGGAAGTTGCTAAAAGTAAATAAGTGTCTCTTCCCTCCATGAATTCGATAGGGGTCCCTTTTTCTAAGGCGCATCCCTGAGGCCCCGCAGTCTCATTCCAGCCGTGGTTGAAGCAAGCACGCGCGCGTCAAAATGAGTGAGCTCACCACGGAAGAAAAAGTATATCTTATCGAGTGCTTCTTCTCGAGGGGAAAAATTTATAGTAATGCGTATAGAGGGTTTCGTACTAAGTTTGGAACTCATAGAGTTGCCAGCGCAAACACTCTGAAAAGGTAAGAATTGAATATTTATTCGTATTCATCTATCACACAACTTGTGTTTCAATTCAATTAAACTGCATTGAAGTAATTTTACGTTAATTTTTGTAGGATAATCGATAACTTCGTGAAGTATGGTACACTCCAGGACCGTAGACACGAGTTGCCAGGTCCATCTGTTACGGTGACTACACCAGAGAGGATCAACGAAGTTGAGAATTATTTCAAACAAAATCCAAATGATTCGATTCGGAAAGCTGCTCAAGCATTAAAAATAACCAAATCATCATTACACAACATTTTGAAATATTTTTTAAAGTTTCATCCGTTTAAAATAAGCACTCATCAATTGTTAACTGGACATGCCATGACGAAACACAGCGAATTTTGTAACACTATTACGGGCATGTTTGAAGCCGAAGAACTTAATGAGGAATTGATTATTTATTCCGATGAAGCACATTTTTGGATGAATGGGTACGTAAACAAGCAAAATTATCGGTTTTGGGGAACGGAAAATCCCAACATATCGCTAGCGAAGTCCCTTCATCCACAGAAAGTAACGGCATGGGCAGCGATTTCAGTAAAATGAATTTATTTGCAATTCTTGGAATCTACGGTAACAGGAGAGAGTTACAAACAGCTTTTGGAAACGAAATTCTTCCCTTATGCAAAAAAGAGGGGACTGGTTAAAAATGTTTACTTCATGCAAGATGGAGCGACGCCGCACCGGACTCATGAGGTGTTTGAAGCTATTCATCGCGTATATGGGACTCGAGTAATCGGTCTGGGGTACCCTAAATTTGCACAAGGCGGACTAGAATGGCCTCCCTACTCACCGGACCTGAACCCTTGTGATTTTTTCTTGTGGGGTTACATTAAAGATCATTGTTACGCTAAAAACCCCAGCACAGTAGAAGAACTGATCGCGGCCATCCAGAAAGTGGTTCGCGGCATTACGAACGATATGTTGGTCACAGTTTTTCACAGTTTTCAAAAGAGAATTGATTTTTGTGCACAATCTAACGGTTCGCACTTCGAAAATATCTATCATTAATCACTGTACTTTTTCGTTATTTTTATAAGATGTAATAAATTGACATAAAAAATATTTGACTGGGTTTTATTTATGTGCGTTTAAAACTGAAGTTTCCTCTATTTAAAGCAATTTGGCTTTTCTGATTCTGTGCACGTGTTTTAAAATGACAGTCGATTAGTTTCAGCAACTTCCTATTGGACACCCTGTATAATCCTATATATTTGTATATAGGTTTATATATAATTATATATATATATACGTGGAAACGGAATACGGTATATAAAATTGTATATGACTGAATATGAGTACTTTTATTTTCTTTTGAAATACATATAATTGTATATATCTTTATATGGGCTCATATACGATTAGATATTGAACAAGTTGTCTTTGGTTTTATTCGCGTATGGAAGCAGGTAAATCAAAAGATTGTTTATTAAAAGTTATCAAATTATGTATTGATGCAATATATTTACCAAATTTGATTACAATTATTGGGATTCTTACAGAGATAATTTGCAATTCTGATCAGTTGATTGATATTAGTTTTTTCTTGATATTTTACTAACAAAATGTCATCGCTTTCTTCGACTGGTATAGTATGTGTCACAATAGCTTTTTTTTCACATGACAAAACATATCAACGTATTTTACATTGAAACGTTGAATTATAAAATATACACCCGAGTAAAAATGAATATATATAAACATATATAATTGTATATTAATTGATCATATACAATTGTATACAAAAATTGGCCCTATAGAATTTTATGTATTTGTATATAAACGTATACAATTGTATATACTTATATACTATCGTACATAACTGTATGTTAGTATATACAATTGTATACGTTTATATACAAATATATAAAATTCTATCGGGCCAATTTTTGTATACAATTGTATATGATCAATTAATATATAATTATATATGTTCGTATATATTCATTTTTACTCGGGTTTTGCATCTTTGGAGGGGAACGAAAGTTAGGCTAGGAAGTTAGTATAGGGTACGAAAATCACCGCATCGGTTTTTCTTATTCTCACAAGTTCACGATCAGTAGAGTCGTGCTGTATATTGGAATCGGAAAAAATTAGAAGGCTAGTTTTTTGATAGGTGATTTTGTAGGTGTCGCGGGTGCTAAATCCAAGTTTGCCTCAAAATCGGGGTGTAGGGTTTTTTTAGGGGATGTAAGGGGATGGGGGTGGATTAATGCCAAACTACAACCCCCACAAGATCGGCGCCGGGAGAAAAAATGTTCAGAAAAATCCGGGTTTTATTTTTGTCCACAGCGCCGAAGTCGTGGAAGTTCATTTTGTGGGTGAAAAAGTGGGGTGAAATTTTGAAAAATCATTTTTCATTCGATAACTCTTTAGGAAAAATTCATAAAATTTTTGTTCAAATGGGAACGTTGTAGCCCTTGAAAAGACGCGTGGATCGAGTATTTGATCATCCCCCTCCAATAATATCTTCACCCCCAAAAGAATTGTTGAAGTATAAACAAAAAATTGTTTATTGAATAACTCAAAAACAATCGATTTTTCGGGGATGGTTTAAATGTACGAAATGTAGAGAATCATTTTCTCTATATTTTTGTTCTTATGGACCACCCTTGAATTTTGCTTTTTCGAACCCCCCTCAGGGGTTGAAAATTCAAAATGAAATTCTGGGGGAACTATTGAACGAAAATAAAGAGATACAAGTTTGGCGCTGTGGACAAGAATGTAGCTGAGGGTTCAAGCTACAAATTCTTCCACGGCGGCGAATTCGTGCGGTCAATCGTTTTCCCAGAATTTCCTTTTGAATTTTCAACCCCCGAGAGGGGTTGGAAAGTCAAAATTGAAGGGTGGTCCATAGAAACGAAAATATAGAGAAAATTATTCTCTATACCTTATATTCTCTATACTAATTATATCTCTCCTACTGTGATCTATAATTTTTAAAAGCGTATAGATCATAATGAAAATGGAAGAATGAAGGAAAAATAGAAAATAACTCTGGTTGCGTTCCAGCGATGCAAACTTCAACGCCTATGCGCTTTGAAAACTAGACGAAATACTAATCATGAATGGTATCGAAGTTTGCAGCGTTGGAACGCAACGGAAATTCTTTTTCCCTTAATGCACGTTTTTCGGCCACGTTTAACCTACAAAAATCAGTGTAACATATTCGAAGATCTTTACTAGGGATCCATAAACTAGACCTGCACAAAAAAAACGTTTAGAAAGTAATGGAAATAAAGAAATTATCAAGTAAAGGAGAATTCTCGTTGCTTCAAAATGACGGAAGCTTCAAAACCATTGAACGCGGGCGTTCGATCTCTCGAGATCTATTAAACCGATTGACTTCAAATTCGGTATGGACCTACAGTATATATCCCCCTATCGTTCCTACCACGGATATTGCAAAATTACTATTATTACGATTTTTTTTAAATTAAAAATTTGATAAAGAATAGGTCGAAAAAAAACTAATTTTTTGGGAAAGAATAGGTCGAAAAAACTAATTTTTTTGGGACAGTCGACATTAAAAAAAAATTCTCTTTGGTACCTGCCATATTGACATTTTTATTGATGAAGAAAATTGGTTTCATTTCTGTCTCAGACGAATAGGAGCTTAGCATGATGTCAACGGCCTCAACCCTTTTTTCATGGTCATATTTAAAGGCTCATAACTGTTACAATTTTTGTACGCATACATTTTTTGTAAAGTTTTGAAACATTCATAAAGAGACTAAAAAAAGGATACAAAAAATATGTATATATATATATATTTTTCATCACGCCCGAAATGTATGCCTCTGAATTAGAATATTGGCTTGATAAAATCCGTGCGAAAAGAAATAATTTGCAATTTGTTGGTCGGCCCCTTGTAGCAGAAAATTCTATCCCAGTCCATCGGTGTAAGTAAAAACTGGTCCTCAATTTTTGACATATTCCAAAGCATCGAGTAATTTTCCTGCACTCGTAAAATGACGCCTCATCGCATTGCAATTCTTTCGCTACTCGAAAAGTGTTTAAACATGTTCATGCTGAGTAGCTACCGTGCACGTACATTCGAAAGAAACAAAGTACATTTATCGTTGTACCTCAAGAGAATATTATTATAATAATTATCGCCCGTCATCATAATTGGACATAAATATTTCATTAACCGCCGACTCTGCTGTCGTCATAGTGATAAGTGTTCTTCAATTTTTCTTCATCCGAGGAATGCGAGAAAAACACTTGGACGTGGTCGAGGAAAAGAAAAATCGAACGAGCCAATGGCTCATCTCTCTTCGGTGATGAATGGCTGCAAATTTTACACCGAAAAGAAGACCATTGGAACTAAAGTGACTCAACGGACTACATCCATCTAGGCGGGTCAAAAAATTACATTTTCCAAAAATATTTTCTATCCATAGTATCACTTTTTTAGATATATTCCCTGAAGATTCAATTTAAATATTTCTAAAATCGAATGAGCTACAGCTTCCAACAATCGGCCAGGCGAGCGGTAGCAACAGCATACTTCAAACTTTAAACGGGTTTTTCTCGAAACACTTTTTTCAATGTCGGTGGACATGATATCTCGAGAACCACTTCATGGATTGTTTTCAAATTTACAGGAGATACGATGAGAAACCTTTCAAGGTCGTTGACGATCTCACTTCCCTAAAATCGATCTTAATTTTTTAACAGTTACTTAAGGCCTTAGGCCGTGACGGGTATAAAATCGTGTGCGAATTTAACAATTTTTTTTCGTATGAAAAAGTGATTCACTCATTAAATTAATTACACATTTATTTAGTATGAATATCAAGCTGTTAGAAAATATATATATATTTTTTTTCGATGAACAAAATGGCCGACATCTCGAAACTTCTCGAAACAGCTTTTTTCCAATCGGCGTGACAAATAACTTCGACAATTTTCGCTCGATTTACTTCAAATTTAAAAGTTATGTTCCTAATTGCATTTCGCAGAGAAGTACGTACGGAATTTCTGATTAATCGAAAACTTTTCATTTTATGAGCAGTTATAACGAAATTTTTCACTGAAAATTCATTTTTTAAGTTCAAATACCTACAATTTTTGAATAAAACAATATTTTTTGAATTCCGTGCGTACTTCTCTAGGTATTTTAATGTAGATTGACGAGAATTTTTGTTTTTTGTTCTAGGTTGAAAATTGTAGATGCTAAATGTCACGCCGCGGAGCGTTTAAAAAAAGATAACAAAAGAAAATATTAGTAGTCGGCCATTTTGTACATCGAAAGAAAAAAAATTCTAACAGCTTGATATTCATACTATATAGATGTGTAATTAATTTTACGAGTGGATCATTTTTTCGTACGAAAAAAAATTCTTATATTCGCACATGATTTTGTACCCGTTACGGTGGCCTAAGGCCTTAAATATGTGCAAAAAAAATATCATTGAAAAACAAACTTTTATTTAATATACTGAAAAGTAGAAAATATATGTATTCTTTATTCCTCGTTATACAACGCTTTGCGTTTTCTATAGTCCACCCACATGTCCATGCAGTTGGCCTTATATGCTAGTCTTATGTCTAATGCTTTAAGCCGCCAGATACTAAACTAAAAAGTAGAAAATAATTTTTTTACCAAGCTTGGGGCGCTCAACTTTTTGAAGGTTTAACAAATTCCATCAATTTGGTTTCATTAACCGTATTTAATTTGGCACAATAGTAATTAGAGAAATTATTATCACACGTTTATACTCAGTTTCAGGATTTTTATTTGAGAAATCTAAGGTTGTCTCACAGTAAATCAAATACAGTTGATATGTTAACGGATTTATGTAAAGTGAAGATTATGTCTAAATTTTGGGCGCCCCAAGCTTGCATTTATAGTCACATATGGGTGACTTGATAAAAAAATTCTTTCCTACTTTTTAGTGCATTAAATAAAAGCTTGCTTTTTCGAAATATTTTCTTTTTAAATACAAATTATTTTGTGCTTTTTAGTCTTTCATTGATTTTACTGGTTGGTTGTTACTAGTAGTTTACTATTTTACGAGTTTGTACGTAAGGAGCATGGGATGCTTGTCAAAAATAACAAAGACTGTGATTGGGATTGAACTTACGACTAATTGCTGCATTGCTTCTCACATACAAACACAGTCGCTCCGAATTTGTGTGCATGTGTTAGTGAGATTTTATATGGATGATCAGATATCGCTAAATTTTACATGAAAAGTTGAAAACTTTATGGATATTTTTTTTTCAAGTTGAATCACGCATTGTCACGTATTAGATGCATGTTTGCAAAATTTCAGAGCTCCAAGTAGTCGGGAAGTGGATGAAATATCGAGTCTCCGTTTTACATAGAAAGTCAAGCTAAATAAAAGCTCGTAACTTGTGAAATGACGTCTTTTTTCATAGATTTTCTATGCTCAAGTTCCAATACGTTCAATTACGGACTATAAAAATGTAAAGGTCCGTACATGGGTTAGCATAATCCGACAGCTTTGATCGACTGCGTATTGGACTGTAATTCATCACTGATAACATGTCTTTTTTTTTCAACCGATCAAAAATTTTCGCAGAAATGCGATGTTTTCATCAGATTTGTAAAAAATTGATTTAAAAAATTGACGATCGTCAACGCCCCGTATTTATTGTTGACTTGAATAA